>JAGFMW010000080.1:0-140004 GCA_021030935.1 Astrothelium subdiscretum | reverse complement strand
AAAAATATATTTAAAAATATATCTAAAAATATATCTAAAAATATATCTAAAAATATATCTAAAAATATATCTAAAAAATATATCTAAGAATATTTTTTTAATTAAAAACTTTTCAAAAAATATTGAAGATATTCAATATTTAATAATATTCTATAATAATAAAATACAAATAATTGTATATTTAAATAACTATTTTAATCTATTCACAAAACAAATTTTTTTAAATTTTTATATAATTATTAATAAAATAATTGATTCAATTTTATATATTAAAATTAACAATATTTTTATATTTATTAATTGTTTATTTAAAACCGAAATTAATTAAAATAGAATCGATTTATATAATAATTAAATATTTTATATCAAAAATTTGAAAACCACAAATAATATATTTAAAATTTTATAATATAAATATACAATTAAAATATAAATTTGTTTATAAAATAAATAAATAATTATTAAATATTAAATCAATTTGTTTTACAAATTTAATAATATTTTTGTTAATATTAATTAATTGTATAATAAAAAAAATTTTTATTTTTTTTATTTATAAATATATTTTTAGAAATAATTTTATTTCAATTATTTAAATAAATTTATAAAAAAACAACAAATATTTTTTTTTATAAATATAAAATATTTATAAAAAAACACAAAACAAATTATTATATATTTTAATAATAATTAAAAAATAGCTTTAAATATTTTTATAGCTATTAAAAATAATTTTATTTGAATAATTAAAAAATTTAAAACAAACAAAATAGAAATTTTTATTATTATTATAATATTAATAATTATAAAATAAAAAAAAATTTAGAAATCTAAAAATATTTTTAATAAATAACAAATTATAATTATTATTTTAATTAATTAAATTTGCAATAATTTAATATTGTGTATTAATAAATTTATATAATAATATATTAAATATTGAATTTTTTTAATTAATTGATATTATTTAATATTAATAAAAAATAATATAATTTAATAAAAAACAAATTTATTGCGTTTAAAATACAAATTTAATATTTTAATTTTATTAATTGCAAATATATTAATTATTGAAATTATAATTAATAATTAAATTTTGCAAAAAATTCAAAATAGAAAATATAAATATTTGAATATTAACAATAAATAAATAAAAAATATTAAATTTGCGATTGAAAATTAAATATTAAAATTTATTAATTATAAACAATATACAATATATAAATTAATTTATTTAAATAAATAGAAAAATTTTAAATATTTTTACAATTAATATATTAATAAATTTATTGAATAATTATTTTTTAATAGCAAAAATTTTATCTAAAAAATCAACAATTTAATTATATTTTTTTTTCAAAAAATAAATTTTTAAATTATTATATTATTAAATTATATATAAAAAAAAATTTATATTTTAATTTCACAATTATAATTATCAACTTTTAATAAAATAAAACAAATAAATAATATTAAAATATATTATTTTTTAACTAATATTTATAGATTTGTTATAATTATTTTTGAAAATATTATTTAAAAAAAATTAGTTTATTAAATAATTTATTTTGTTTTAATTTTGGATTTAAAATAAATAATATAATTTTTCAATCAAAAACAATTAATATTTATAACGCAATATATTTTAAATAATATAAAATATAATTAATTATACAAACAAAACTATTTTTATAAAAATATTAATTTTTTTATATTTTCAATTTAGTATAATAATCAACTCTATAATAAAATCAATATTAATAATTATTTAGTATTCAAAATTTTTTATAATTTGATTTTAAAATAGTTTGATATATAAAAAAACTATATAATAATCAATCTAAAAAAAAAAAATACTAAAATAAACACAATTAATTTTTAGTATAATTTATAAAATATTTATATAATTATAAATATTATTTGTTGTTGTATTAAAAAAAATATTAATTTAGCAAATATTAAAATTTTAGCTCTATATAAAATTTAATATTATTTATATTTTTGTACAATTATATAATTATAAATTAAATTTCTAAAAAAAAATTTATTTAATATTTTGATTACAAAATTCAATATTTTTTAAAAAAATCAAAAAAATTTTATTATTAACAATTTTATAATTCAAAAATTAGTAAAATTTTTGATATATAATATTTGTCTATTAATAACAATTTTATATATAAAAAATATAAAAATCAATATAATCAATATCAAAATAATATTTGTAATTATTAAATTTAAAAATTGTCAATTAAAACAAATTTTTATTTAAATCAAAAATAAAAATATAATATACAAATAAACTACAAAAAATTATAAAAATATAGAGGAATTATTTATCTCAAAAATTTTTTAATATTATCGATTTTATTTTATAGTCTATTTTTTATAATTCAAAATTTTTCAATAGTTTTGATAATAAATCGCAAAAATTTATTAATAAAGAAAATTTTTAAAATAATTTATATTTTTCTAAAAATTCTAAAATTGAAAATTTTTAAAACAACTTATATTTTTTAAAAAATTCTAGAATTAGAAATTTTTGAAACAATTTATATCTTTTTAAAAATTTTAAAACTAAAAACTTTTAAAACAATTTATATTTTTTTAAAAATTCTAAAATTAAAAACTTTTAAAATCGTTTTTTTGAAAAATCTAAAATTAAAAATTTTTGAAATAAAATACTTTTTTATCAATCAATATTTAAACACAAAAATTTTCTAGATTCAAAAATATATAGTTACTAAAAAAATAAAATAAATATAAAATAAAAATAATAAATTAATCAAATTGCGAGAACAACAATTTTTTTTGAAAAAAAAATATATCACGAAAAAAAAATAGATTTTAATTTGTTTACTATTTAGAAGAAAAGAAAAGACACTAGCGATATTCCGAAAGCTAGTGCCTAGATTGATATAAAGAAGCCTTTGCTTGATACTAGAGACTACACACTATAATAATACAATTTATTCAACCCAAACAAGCTCCAACATAGCTCCAGCTCAAGTTAGACCTACCTAGTCTGCTAAAATATTCGCCCCAAAAAAAAAAAAGAAAAAAAGCAACGAGAGGCGGAAGATTGTTTTTGGTCCAATTCTGATTCCGGATGGCGCTCATCTACCACCAAGTGCTGTAGCAATACCGGTCATACCAGATGATTGTATCCAAACAGAACGGATTCGAGTTGCTAGCACGGCCGTTGGGATATAATTACCAACAATATTCAGCAATCTTTCAGGTAAAATGCCTTCATGTTATAAGGCTATCCTCATTAAGCATTCTACAGAAGATCACATCGCAACGGTTGGTTGACGCCATCTTGCTCAGGGCCGTTGGTCACGCTTGGTGCCGCTAAATGTGCTCGGTGCCACTAAGTTTGCTCGGTGCCACTAATGGTGCTCGGTGCCGCTAATTGAGGTACGTCAACCTCAGATGCAAGAGCATGCGTCACGCTAACTTCTGCAAGTTCGTCACAAATGTTGGTGTTACGGGAATGTTCGCAAACCCTGATTATTCCAACATGCATCCTTGTTTTGTTTACGGTTTACATGGTTCGCAATACTGAGTTGCTCTGGATTCAACTCATCCAGAATCTCTGAATCTGTCGAACGCCGGTACAGTATCACCATTGAATGAGGAAACATTAAAATACTCGGAGATTCATGTAAGTGGCGATTGATAGTTGATAGAAGAGCTTAGAGCCCCAAATACTCAGCGAACAGTCCCAAAGACAACGTAAGCCCAGTTAGCTGGATAATGTCATTGAAGCATTTTACACAACTCCGATTGGAATCAAGTTGTACCCGATGCAAAGAAGTCCCCAGGACTGTCGCTGTACCTCCAACCGCACTCACAAAATAGGTCAGTCCAAACCCCGAAACATAGCCAACCAGCATGAGCAGTCCTATCTCTAGGATTGCGAGAGCTCTACACCATCTCTTGGTGCTACCACGCCAGGTCACTGCGACGCTCTTTACTCCTGCCCTCAAATCGTCGGTGAGGTCCTGGTGAGCGTAGATGGTGTCGTAAATGAGTGTGTTCAGCACGCAAGCTGCATAGAAAAGAGCCGACGGCATCCAAAGATTGTTGATTTCTGTGTCTTTCGTAGACCCAGTGGTATTCGTCGCTTGTGTGACATTTCTGTTGACGGCCACTATTGCTGTATCGACAAGATTCATCCCCATGGCTTCCATGCCCACGAAGTACCCGAAACCAACGGAGATTCCGAGCCAAACCTGGGGATAATTTGTGTAACGCTTGCAGAGCGGATACACGATTTGGCTGGCGATTAGACATCCTGCTGGTGTCAAGCAAGCCCGTGGTAAGGGTCTAAGAAATAGCCCGATTCCACATAGTGTTTGTCCAATCATGAAACCGAAGGCCTGCGTTCGTGAAAGAGCTCCTCTTGCTAGGGGTCGATTCTTGGTTCGTTCGACTTGTTGATCAAAGTCGCGGTCCAGTATGTCGTTCCAAGTGCAGGCCGCACCGCGAAGAAAGACCGACCCACACAGAAAGAGCACATTGACTGTTAGAAGCTCAGAGATGGAGCTGAGAGTTTGCGGGTTCATTGCAGCTATATGCAGAGTACCAAAAAGATGGGGGAAGAAGAATCCCCAGTATCCAGCGGGTTTCATGATTCGCATTAATTCGACGTAGGGCACCATAGGTTTAGGGAAAATTGAGAGTATATCTGTCCGACGTTTCCCCTGAGTCATGTCCGGTCTCTCATTTTGGGCTAGAGGTTGAATTCCATCAGGTCGTAAACGTTTCTCGGTCCTTCCGAGTGTCTGATACTCCATAATCTTAATTCGAGTCAGTCATTCAATTTATGTGGACAGTAATGAACAGTTAATATGTCAATAATGTTTCTAGAAGAAATTTCAGCATGAGTGAGTCTTTAAATATGCTACTTGGTGCCTGTAGGCTGTCTCCATGGAATGCAAGATAATAGACATAGACTGAGAACAACTCAAGGCAACATGGCCCGATGACGAGTTTGGAACAAACCATTTTCATTTTAAGCATAATGCGGAATCGGAACTTGCACTTTCGTCAATTCATCCAAGATCCGAACGCAGGATTGTGATCCTTGCTGGACCCGGTTCTAGCCCTGGAAGTCGCAGCATCACTTGCATGTCAAGTATCCAGTGTCCGGCTGGGCCACCATGGACTCCGTGAAGGATGTGCACCAGGACTCGTAACAGCTCAGAAATGTCCATATCTGTGTTAAATGTGCGCCGTTTTGGCCCCCAACAGGATATTCATGGGCTGCTGGAGCGTCGTGAGCGGATTTCTTTGGATACGCTGGGGTCCAATCGAGATAGATTCCAATTTAGTTTGGCTCCTGATCGAAACTCATCTTAAGTCCTGTTAGTCTTGTTGGACCGCTATTCTCCCCTGAGCCTTGGTTGGCTTCAAGGCTTGGACGATTGTGGCGAACATTCGGTTATTTTGACTGTAGCTGGTGATTCTAGATCCACGGTCATCGTTGCTATGTTCGCACTGGTTGAGAGTAAAGCGGCTACCGAAGTACTGTGACTTCGGCGCTCGTTTGATCGGCTCGGAAGACTTGGTTCACAGAGGCTTGTTCTGCAGACAACGACGGAGTGGTAAATACGCTAACCAACTACATAGCTGTTAAAGAGACTTCTTGCTTTTCGCAGACAAGGCCATTTTGGCGATGAGACTGATAGTGTATCGTAAAGTGCTAACGACGGGATAGTCTTTCAGCAGAAATGCACGGGAGTGACGAGACGAGAACTGGATCTACATGGGTCCGTGCTCCTTGCCCGGTTGCCCCCGCTACGTACCTTAATACTCCGTACCTTAGGTACCTACCTACCTATAGGTACTCCGTAGTCTTGGAGAGAATATCCTAAAGACTCTTAAAAGCTTCTTGGGCTTTTTCAAAGACAACACACCAACCTTGTCTCGGTATTCCTTAATATCGTCACCAACATACTCAGTATTTGCTGGTGCCATATAGAGGCCTTGTTAAAGTCAAGCATCTGCTCGAGACATTTCAAGCCAGATCCTACGGTTCTAGTGATTAGCTCGAATAGTCTGGTCATGCACGACACCACCAACGAGTGGGCCTCGACGATCGCCGATGATGTTCGCTTGTCGCCAAGTCCTGCACGATGCCATCCTCGCACATGCAGCGCCGTTATGGAATGGCGCGTTCCGGCGCGATGCCGCCTCAGAGTTATGGCTTCCCCGTCCCCTGGCTCAATACTATAATTCATGCATCTGGCACGAGGGCACTTGCAACGGCAATGGTCCCGGGTAAGCAAAAAGGTTTGAGCCCTTACTTAGGGCGGACCGAGGATAGACATCAGAATCAGCATCTGGGTTGAAGAACGTTTAAATTCTAGAATTTGCTCTCTTCTCCTTCACCTGTCTAGAAAGAAATCCTTGGATTGCATTCAGATACAACCATGTCTTCCGATGTCGCTAGCAGAGCTGTTGACACAGCAAGTCGTGGTCTGGCTGTTGTGGCTTTGTACTGGACCATGATTGCGATTTCGATGATTGTGCTCGTACTCCGGTTTGTATCACGGAAAATGCGGGATTCCATTGGAGCAGACGACTGGCTGATGTTTTCTAATTGGGTAAGTACACTGCATAATGGTACGAACTGCAGCATTGCGGCAAAACGTTGACAAATATGCAGTTGATCCTATTTGCAATAGCCGTCCTTGCATCGCTTCTAAACAACCTTGGTGGCTTCCAGCATTTGATGCTTCTCAGAAAGGATCGCATCCCTCAGGTTCTGAAGCTCGTGTTTGCCACGGAAGCCTTTGGCATAGTTGGATCCATACCTGGGAAGATAGCAATCGCCGTCACATTGCTACGTATACGAGGGAGTACTGCTTCGAGGAAATTCCGATGGTTCTTGTATATATTCAGCCTGATGCATTGCCTGATAGCAGTACCCGTTATCCTCTTGCAATATCTACAATGTGATCCACCCCGATCGCTTTGGACGCCAGGGCTGCCTGCAAGGTGTCTTCCCGAATCAGTCCAAATCGATTTATCGATATTTCAGGGCGGTATGTACCAGCTTGTCCACATTTTGAATAGGGACCAGCGAGCTAACTCCTCTGAAGCCTGGAATGCGTTCGCAGACTTTGTGCTCGCAGCTCTTCCACTGACGTTTATCTTGGAATTGAATATGAGTCTCCGAAGACGCCTCGCTCTTTGCACACTCCTCGGGTTGGGTCTCCTAACTGGTGCAGCCGGCATAGTGAAAACAACAACATTGGACGCAATAAATCCTCAATCAGATCTTACTTGTAAGTTTGAGTGCACGATATGTGCGAGACATCCAAATCAGGATAAACTGAGTCAATTCAGGGGTACTCTACGATGTCTTTGTCTGGCAAGGGATTGAAGTCTTCTTCGTAATCGTACTAGGGAGCGCCGTAACTCTGAAGCCCCTCTGGGACAAATACCTTAGCAACAAACAAAACACCATCAATCTCTCACAGCAGTCGGAAAGCAGACAATCACAGCCAAAAAGATCGTACCGTCGACAATCTTCGAGTGCCTCTGATACGAGTCCCAAGCTTCTACCAGTCCAGGGCAGGGCTGAAATAGACGGATTGGCAGAGACTTATAGTTTGGAAACCTATTTCAAGAGGTGACAAGCATGCTTTCATTGTCAGAACTACGACGAAAGATTCCACAAGCATTGTGCAGCGAGCACAATAGGCTGGGATGGTTCCTCGCAATAATTGTATAATAAAATGAGCTTCATCTTTAAAATGCCCGATAGCTTTGTTCAGTGCAGAATATCCACATATTCGAATGGCTTCAAATTGTGGTCCGTTTCGGTGCAGCGATCAGCAGGGGGATCCCTTCATGTTAGCATTTCCGGAGGTCCGAATCGAGCCAACGAGGATGAAAGGGGAGGAGATGTTGGCATACTTAAAGCAGGGGCCAGTTGAGAGTCGATGAGCATCATGCTTGTCATGGGTAAGCTCAAGAGCAATCGCTTCTTCGATGGACCGATTTCCTTTTTGGGCAAACTATCTTAGTTCCCGCTGCAAGAGCTTGATTGGATTCCGGCGCATGCAGATGCATTCTTAGCGCGAGTTGGTCTTGCTCAAGTCGCTACTGCTATGCATGTCTCACATGCAGAGGTGTCGTTAGCAGGTGTTGCAAGGATCATTATCTCCGAGGGAACGTCATCTTATTGATTTTCAACTGATCGCTCAAGTGCTTGTTCTTTCGACCATCGGACTTGTTGTTGAGTTACTTTTTTTTTTGGTTTTGTTGGGCCCTCGCGCTTCAGAGTTGGCAATGGATGCCATAGCTGAACAAGTCCGATCTTTAGCTGGAACAGCCGATGATATTGGACATCGGAGGCTTGTAGATACTGTTCGCCAACTCTTATTCGAGGTTGAACGGCCTGGAGATACGATCAAAAGAATAGCATACGCGGTACGATCTAAGATTCATGTAGCTTCAACGCAGCTCCGCAAAACTATGTTCCAAGCTTACGCCAAGTCTTCGAGTTCCATAGCAATTCCAACTCGCTATTGCCCGCATTGGTATTCAGACAAGCATAGTGGACATATTATCCACAGTTGGTGATCAAGGGATAAGCACTGGCGAAATTGCAGAGCTTACAAACATTGCTCATCTTTTAGCCGGTAAAGTAGAGCGTCACAGAAGATCATGTTCTTCTAACGAGCCTTGAGTGGCGACAGAGCGGTTACTCAGGTACATGGCTGCCTTTGGCATGGCAGACGAGGTCTCCGAAGCACGCTTTGGACCAACTAATATAACTAAGTCCTTAACCCTACCTGGAATTAAAGCAGGCGTAGGCTTCGGGTAGGTTTCTACGTCCAGGAGAATCTTCTATCGTTCAAAGGCTGAGTACTAACGCAGCACCGATATCATCACGCCCACCGCCCAGGCTTTACCAGACTTTTTGGAGCAGACAAATTACCAAAACATCGATGACATGAACAACTGTGCCTGGCATCCCGGGCACGACAAGACAATGAACGTATATCAATATCTTTTCTCTCATCCAAGGCAGCTCGAAGACTTCAACACTTTCATGATACACCAGCGACTGGATGCCGCTACGTTCCTTGACTCGTATTCGATACAAGGTTGTATTAGGCCTGATGAATTCCTCTTCTGTGACGTAGGCGGAGGAAAGGGTCAGATGTGTCAAGCCCTGAAAGAGCGCTATCCCAATATCACTGGTCGAATAGTCTTACAGGACTTGCCTGCAACTATCGAGCAATTACCTGCTAGCGATACTTTCGAGCTCATGCCTCATGACTATTTTACTCCGCAACCCATTCAAGGAGCAAAGTTCTATTATCTCCGAAACATTATGCATAATCTCAACGACGATGACTGCGTACGAGTCTTATCCTTGATCAAAGCGGCAATGAGGGATGCATCCCGTATTCTGATAGATGAAATTGTCGTCCCACGCCGAGCAGCTCATTGGAGGGCGGCGCAGCTCGATATTCTAATGATGTCAGCAATTGGAGCAATTGAGCGAACCAAGACGCATTGGCATAAGCTGATGGAAAGGGCGGGTTTGAAAATCATTGGAGAGTATCCCTATAGTCAGGAACAGGGTGACGCAGTACTGGAAGTCGTACCAGTGTGACGTCGCCGCTTGGACAGTGATAATTGCTACTAGATTGCTCGAGATCCGGAGGCTTCCATATTCCAGGGGTATTGATGAATCTTGTGGAGAAGGCCATGAAAAAGCGTCTTTGTCAAAGCCTTACTTGTTCCTCCCAGATAAAGGGCACAGATTTTACAAAATGTAAAGACTAATGATCTATACCGTACCAGCGCGTTAGAAGAGATGTCATTGTCTATCTCCAAAAACTTACCTACCGATCGAATGGTTGTAAATTGACAGGGAATCCCCTTAGCAGTGTCTTGAACTTAATTTAATAATGGAAAGAGAATTGATTTTGAGCTTTTTAACGATATGGGGCGCAATCCTGGGATCATCATTAATCCCAAAAATTCGTTGGGTCTGATCAAACGATCGCTTGCTGCTGGTTGTTAGAACTTAGCGAAAGGGCAAACTGTTCATAGATGCATCCGAGGCTGCATCTTTCCGATCTTCATGTCTGCTAGCCAGTGGTAACTGTCTAGCAGGGGTGTGAGTTGGTATGTACTGGAACATTGACATCTTATGCATGTCTCTCCGCTGCAACACCGGAGCATGCCTTTTATGTCTAGCCGTACAAGCATGCTATTTTCACACGCAAGTGGAGCTTTCAATGAAGTCCCCACGCTACTTGCTTTATTTCCTGGCGGTCGGTATCAAGTTCGCAAAGCGCTCCCATCCTGGCCACCTCTATCTTTCCAATGATGCTGGTAATAAGCGTTGTAGCACTGTCTTTTTGTGTCGCCATCCTGCAAATTTTCCAGCCCGTTGATAAGAAATGGAGTTTGACTTCGAGGGGAAGGAAGCTGCCGCCTGGGCCCAGTGGTGTCCCAGTCATAGGAAATCTTTGGCAGTTCTTTCAAGCCCGTAAAACAGGCCGCGTTGTCCGCTACGTAAGTCCTCATGACTCGTGTATCTGGTCGTCGTTACGAATCCCGTCGACTGACGATTGAGGTAAAGCTTGCAGAACTCAATCAATACGGCGAAATGACGACCCTCCACATGGGCTCAAAGACCTGGGTCGTACTAAATAGTGATCGAGTGGTTTCCGATATCATAGCCAAACACGGAAGGATAACGAACGAGCGACCGTACATGCCAATCGCAAGCGGACTCGTTAGCAATGACAAACGAACTGTGATTCGCCAAACGGCATCGTGGACTGAGGGGCGACGAATCACTCGCCATCTCATAAGCGGTTCTTACCTACGAAATTACAATCATTGCTTCGAAATCGAAAGTCTGCAGCTTCTGCAAGCTTACCTACAGAATCCACAACAATGGTATACACATCACTTTCGCTTTGCTACATCCGCATTGTATCGCGTGGTAATGGGGGGTCCGCTTACTAAATCCGAGGCTGAAATAGACGAATGGAGGCGAGTAGGAATGCAGTTTGTCTCCAACCTCAATAGAAGTATCGTGGATTTCTACCCCCGACTGAGCGTAATCCCAAGATCGCTCCAGTTCTGGCGTCCGTCTTGGGAGAAGATGGGCTATTTTCATCGATCCGTTCTCCAAGCTTGGTGGGATCCCGTGATAGCTGCTGTCGAAGTGGGAACAGCGCCGCCCTCCTTCGTGCGTGATACGCTGCTTCATCCTGCGACGCGATACCGTGGCGACCAAGAAGAAGCAATGTACCTAGCAACCTCCGTCTTGGCCGCTGGTGGTGATAATATACGCATGACATTGAATGCCTTCTTCATGGCTATGATCAGCTATCGTTCGGCCTTTGACTCAGCTCAAGCAGAAGTTGACAAAGTTTGTGGGAGAGACTTTCAACTGCGGCTTCCGTGCCTTGAAGATATGGAAACATTGCCTTATTTCTGTGCTCTAGTGAAGGAGGTTCTGCGCTGGAGACCTACTATACCATTAGTTCCGCAACATCAGCTCACTGAAGAGTTCGAATACGATGGTTACAGGTTCCCACCAGGAGTCGACTTTTTGATCAACAACGTGGCTCTACAACGCCGGACTGATTGGGAACCAGAAGGATTCTGGCCTGAACGCTGGCTCGATGGTAATGAAGGTAATGTCGTGCATCGCCTCTGGGCATTTGGCGGAGGGCGAAGAGTTTGTATTGGTTACAAAATGGCACAGCAAGCACTATTCGTCGCTTTCGCGCGCATCGCGTACTGCTTTGACATCGTTGCGGATGGTCCCTTCGATGATCGCATCCTTAATCCCACTCTCATGGAAGAGCCATTTCCAGTGAGAATGGCAGTACGCACAGATGCTCATCGTCAATTGATATTGAATGAGATGTCTAAGCCTTAAGGATTTGTTAGTCCACATCTAGAAGATGAAATACTTTAGGTGTTGTTCGGGGCAATTAAGTAGTTCTTTGTCTTTTTAGAGTACTTCCGGCTCAGAATCTGACATCAAAAAAGAGATTTAGTATGCATCACATAACTCTCATCAGAAACTTTGATTTGGAGTAAAAAGGTAATGCAGAAGTCACGTAATATTCTCGCCTCGAAGACTGGACATCATCTCGGAAGACCTATCGGGTTATGCACGTCTGATTAAAGAGGGCAATGGTTGTCAATGGTATCATACCTTTTGACGTACTCTATCCTTGAGAGTTACTAGCCCACTATCCAGCGCCGGTAGCAAGAGTGACCAAAGCTTGTTAGCGGGACTGAGCGAATCAAGTGGCACCAAGCGCAACAGGCGGAACTGAGCACGGCCGGTGGAACCGGTTTGAGCTGAAAGTTCTACATTGATTCCGTTTTTCGGCTGTGCACTGGAATGCCAATGAATGCCAATGAACGTACAGGTGATATTCTGAAATGTATCAGACACTTTCTTGGGGTGCTCCACTGCTCCCTGCTCTATTTTTCCAGGTTTAGATAGAAGCTATTTTCCAGACACATCTAAGCCGATTTATGATTATTCTTGTGATTGTTGAACTGGAGATTGGAAGGACCCCAATTGCGATTTGCCAACTGTAGGCACAGTGGGAGTGCACAGCCGAAAAAAGGAATGATTGTAGGTGGAGACCGCATGGCAGCATCACGCGCAGGACCTGACGTTAAGGGGGTTCGATCAAGCACACGCCATCTCCTGCCTATGGGCGCCAGCGCCATGACCCACCACGAGGTTGTCTCAATGCTCAGCTTCTTTTTTCCGTAACAACGGCCGCTCCCCTTTGCTAGCCGGCCCAACCCGTTTTGAACAGTTGTGTTGATTGGATCCACAGTCTTGATTGAAGTCACAAACACTCGGGACTGCCAGCGTCGAAAGAAAGATTTGGCCGCAGGTGAAGGTTCTCTCAAGCAGTGCTGAGACATGCAGGAAAGCAATGAGTGTGGATCGGTGTAGCTGTATCGTCTAGAAGCTCCAGACACCTTCTGGCAGGATATGCGGACGTGGTCTTTAAAGAGTAGGGCGAAGGAGAGAAAACCTTGAGGAATGTCGCCGCAGTCGGAACCTCGCCACAGGATCTATGGCCCCTGGAGGAGGAGCTGGATCCCAGTTGAATGAGGCAATCATTCGGCCCGAGCCGCACGGCATCAAGGTACGGTGATGCCAATATCAGTGTGCTCCATCCTTTCAATGGTCGCAATCTTAATATTCGGTTGTTCCCCGTGCGACTCGTGCCATTATTTGGGCTTAGCTCGACTGGCTGCCCGATCCTTGGTTGGACGCTTCGTCTGCCGGTGGGAAGGGGCACTTTAACATCCAGGCCCACGACTCAAGCAACCAATTTGGGACTCATCATCTTCATCGGTGCTACAGCTTACACTGCAACGGTCTCAAGCAGAATACAGCGGGGCTGAAAACGCTGGTTACAGCAGTGGGGCCGAGCTCGGGTCCAGCTCTCGGTTCATCTTCGTCCTCCTAATGGCAATATGAGCCGTGTGCATTCGCCCTCAATAGCTCGGCGAGGTGATTCGCTACTAGTGATCGGTATTATTTGAGCTGAACACTCCTGGCAGATACCAAGCAACCATCTCTAAGCTGTTTTAATTGGACACGGCACAGCACGGCATCTGTTGAAAATTAGAGCGTGTACAACACCGTACGACGGCGGTTGGAGGCCTCAGCCATACCTCAACCAAAGATAATTGCTTTTTTCTACTGTCTCCTAAGAACAAGACTTTAGTGGATGAGTGGTATAGCTTGTTTCAATGCTACTTGTGGTGTTTGCTCCAGAAGTCATTGGCTGGGTCCTGATCAAACTTATTTTTGGATGGATCAGTCTTGGCGGCCGGAGCCAGTTGGCCCAATTGGACGACCAGCTGGCTAGATCTAAAACACTTCGGCCCTTCCCGATTCAGGGATTCTCCGGGGATCCTGATACTTACCCTCAAGGTTCTTCCAAACTCAAGCCCCTGAGAATTTCGCTAAAGCAATCTGAGATCACTTTGGTGCTTAAGCTAAGTACTAAAATAAGTACAATAGCTTCCGAGCTCAAGCAGAACGCGACGGAGAAGGCGACAGTCGATCGAAGACATGGAGGCAAGGACTGCAGAAACAGCGACATCGACCTTCAGAGCACTATCGACTGCTCTGCGGCCACGTCAAGAAGTCTCTCCATTGCAGAGACATTGTTGTTTGCGGCCTAGTATCCCTCGTGCTTGGGTATACTGGTTTCAATAATAGAATGCTTAATCATTCCTGAACGAGGAAATGGCTATCCAGCTTGTCTATGAAGTGGAGACCTTGACGTTGCAAGTCCGGGTCTTTCTGTGGCTCAAACAAACGAATATGGAGCACTGTCGTGTGTTACTCGGTGTTGTTTTTACAGGGCAGATTACTTTTGCTTCTCGGATTTATATTGCCTCAGCTGCTCACAGTCTGAGCGACAACCTCACTCCGCTCTCTATCTCTCTATCACGTAGTTTCGGACGTTTTGGTCAGAAAATGTCCGATACTGCGGAGCGGCGTCCATGGACTGCTCTGGAAGCCTCGCTTCTTGAAGAGGCCGTCGTTCAATGTAGGTAACGCTATCTCACACGCTTTTGTGAATACTATCCAAAACGGCTCACGTCTCGTACTTCTTTTAGGCCAAACCCAGACTGGCAAACTAGACTGGGCACTGATTGCACTCCACGTCCCTGGTCGAGATCGAAAGTCTTGTCGAAAGAGATGGTATCAGACGCAAAACTCGGATTCCAACGTTGGAAAATGGATGCCTGAAGAAGATGAAAGGCTTGTCAACGGCGTCGAGCAACACGGAAATAGCTGGGTAAAGGTAGCCGAGGTTGTCGGTACAAGGAGTGGGAACCAATGTCTCCATCGGTGGAGGAACTTTCTCAACCCGCAACTGGAACACAGGGCTTGGACGGCCGAGGAGGACAGCCTGCTTCTTCAAGCAGTTGCCCATTACGGGCGAAATTGGACGCAGATAGCCTCTTTGCACTTCCAAGATCGAAGCCCGCTATCTCTCAGACACCGAGAGGGAACGCTCGTAAAAAGGCTTACCCCTCAGCCCAGGGCTCAGCCGTCAGGACCAGTACTGTTCATGAATGCAGGCGGAACCTGAAGCGATGTGTTGGCGGTACAGATTGAGGGCGTAGATTTTATCTTTTGTTTAACTTCGCTCTATCTTTGTACCTATGCAAGAATTGATTGGATCCGGATTAAACGCTGATATCGTCGATTTAAGTCACCGTCGAGCCGAGACACGTAGACGATGGAAGTTTTCTTGTATCTCTCGGGTAGGTGGGTGAGGTGGAAAATGGGCTGGTCACCAAGGCCAAGGTGCAGTGGGTGAGTGGTACGTACTTAAACACCTCCCTACCTAACCACGCTAACCTAGGTACCCGACTAAGCCAAGTGCCTCTTAGCGTCGCACTACCTTAGTACCTACCTAGCCCTCAGGCACGCACACGTGACGCATTTGTACCTGATCCCTGTCCATGTATCGTCGTCCAGCCGGGAGTTCCTTTGACATTTGCGCGTATCTTGTTTGATCGTTACAACACATGTTCGTCGAGATTATATGACATTCCCTGTTCTCCAAGGCCTGAAATCCCAACTTGGCAATGGCATCTCAATGCGTCTTGTGCCCATCGGTGCCCTGTCGACAATGCCTGTAACTGACAAAGAAAAACTTTAGGTCTTCATACTTTGGGTCATTCAACGGTTCTTAGTGAATTCAGCCAAGCGCAAGGCTCTTCTTCTCATCCGCTGAATAGTCCAGATTTTACGACCGTGACTTTTACCCCAGAGCGTCTCCTCGAGTGACCACACCGAAGATGATACGAAATACTTGATTCATTGTTGCCAGAGAACGAAAGGGCCTCTGAATCCCTCCAACTCCATAGGTGTTGACGCCTTACCTCTGCCCCGCTCGCCCTGGTCACTGCCTAGGATAAGGATACCGCATGCAAGGCAACGCTTACCGAGTGGTTGAGCCATGATAGCGGCAGTACCAGATACTACTTCCGTAGGCCTTTGTAATATTCAATTTGGAACATTGGCATAGCATAAGGGCTTGGAATCAACTCGCGCATACTGGCTGTGAAGCACGCGTTCGAAAAAATCATGAACTTTCCTATCGATCGCGGTGTCTTTGTTAGCCTCAAGCACGAACACGGTCATTTTATGCTTGTCGTGTATTGAAAAAGAGTTTGGCATAAATTATCGACGTCATTAGCATACCATGACGCCTACAAATACTTATTCAACCACGGACGAAAAGACATAGCGACGGAAAGACCTAGCACTTCGTTCAATCTATCGTCACCGCACATGACGGTTGGGTTCGTGGCATAATGAGCTTTATGTCGGAAGAAACACTGGATGTGAATGGGACATTGTGGAGGAAGAACAGGCAGATGTGGTCTTTGATGCCAAATCTAGCCACGAGAGATTCTACACCACTACCAGCCCAGAGCACAATGCGGCTATTTGAACAATGCCGTCATGGTCGTGAGCTAAGCTCCATCTCTGGGGACCGCATCTGTGATGCAGCAGCCCTCAAAGAGCAGCCACAACAAAGGAGTTACCAAGGAACCAAACGCTCCACCTCGATTGCTGAGCCTCGGAAATCCGTCCCCTCCCTGTCTGAGATGTGGACCGGTCGCCGGCCTCAGCAAACGTCAACAAAGGGCTCGAGTTCCCTCAGAGTGGACTATTCATAATTTTGCGTAGATAAAGCAAAAATAAAACGATGACCGGTGCAACAATCTGACGATAAGGATGACGTGCCTCTGTAAATGATCTTCACGAATCTGGACTTCACTGGAGAATGATGGTCTACCAACCGGGGAGCCCCCCAGCTCGGCTCGGTTTATGGAGAGTGAGCTCGAATCATTATGGCATTATTCTGAAATACACCGAAGCTGCAATTCTGATCAAATTCTTTGTGTGCCACCATGAAACCTTCGATTTCGGATCCTGGTACCCCCCAATCAAATCTTAGCTCTCCTCGATCTCATCCTCCAATAGCTCCTCCTCAAGCCCTCTCAGTCAAGCGTAAATTTATCTCGGGCATGAACATAAACATGCTGACTGACTGAGGGCCTCTTCAGTGGTGCAAGGAAATATTGTTCCGCTTGATCAAACACATCACCATCATCATCATCATCTTCGTATGAACTGTCGAACCGGACACAGTCGGGCCAATCTTCCAGGTCTTCGAGCTCCTCGTCGAAATCGTGAAATCCGAACAGGACCTCGCCATCGCGTAAGCAAATGTGACTTCTCACCCAAAGTTCCCGAGTCTTTGATTTTGACAACATGGAGACGAGCTTTTTAATACAGGTCTTGAAATCCTTGTGGACATACAAGAACTGGTTTCCGGCTTCGCTTTGCTCGTATCTGGACATCGGGATCTCAATGTTGAGGTGGAATTTTTGGACGCGGCTGAGGTCTGGGGGCACAAACGTTTCGAGTTTCGTATTTGGTTCGCCGCTCCAGCAAAGGTCGAGAAGTCCGGGTCTGATGAGATACATTTTGACTTCAATTGGGACCACCGCCGTGGAATAGAGGAATGCGAGTGCGATTTGCCTCAATTCACGGCAAACCGAAAGTGGTGTGAGCACACCAGGGTGATAGACAATCGACCAATCCTCATCCTGCTTGACGTATGCATATGCAAGAGCGTGGGACATGATTTCGTATTTGAGCTCAAGCGGTAGTTGTAAGAGGTGCGAAGAGGTCTCCATGATGGATACTGGTATGGGTACAAAGTCAAAAGACAAAAATGTGATGTGAGTCTCAAGAGCAAGTTGTGCAGATGGAATAAGTTCACTTGACGCGGTAGTGGAGAAGCTGGACGCGCTTTGTCCCTGTCCTCGTAGGCTATAGCCGGCTTCCGATGCTAACAACTCCATCTACCATACAGTTCTTACCGCCATTATCCGTCAAGACGAGGGACAAATATTTTTGCTCAGTCACCGGAACAAGATTCAGCCGAAAGAAGTCAAGGATGTCCAGAAGAGGGTCACAAGGATGGATACAGTGACATCGCATCGCCGCTACTTCAAGTCTACCATTCAATTCGCATGAGGGCCTTAGCAACCGCATATCGAAAGTACTGTCTCTGCATCCATCCTGAGTGCCGCATTCGAGCTTCCGTCTGCTCCATTTACCCAAAGATATCGAAGGCGACGATCTGCATAATTTGGCGAAGAGATCAGACGCAACTCGCAATTTCACAAACGAATACGGGCCACTCTAATATTACCGAGTCCTTCGTTCGAGTCTGTTCTCATCCCTACGGATGAGAAAGGACTGCTGTACCTTGTGATATGATAATATCTCCTGCGGCTGACTGCAGAGGCCGCATACTAATCGAGGGGGTACTGTGAGTGTTGTCACTACTAAGCTAGGAACAAAAACGAAACGGAAGATCGACCTCGAGAACAAGCTCCGGAGGACCTCAATGTGACTAACGAATAAATCATGAGACCTTTTCTGACATCCCCTGCTCCTCCCAGAGCATACAAGAGTGCATATCATTCAAGTGATCTCCCTCTTTCGAACATCCCACAAATTCACAAATTTCCGCACAAATTTCCGTGGGTCACTTCATGCCATGTGGCAAAACGCTAGCTACATAAGCTTGAAACTCGCCGTGAACTTTCTTTGTTCCTTGATCGATATTGCCTCAATCTCGACGAACGCTCCATCAGCAGATTGCAAAACTAAAAGACCATGGCGGGCAAATCTCTTCTGGTGGATCTACCTCGAGAGGTGCAACACAAGATTTACTCCTATGTAATTATACCTCCGCCGAAGGGAGGCCTTGCTTTTGAGGAGCCGCAGGGTACGAAAATCACATCTGAAACCCACGCAATCCCGCTTCTCCAAGTTTGCAGGATCGTCCGCAACGCAGTCATTGCCTACGTGCAGCACTTCCACTTTCTGTATATGACGGCCAGCTCAACAATTCGGGACAGTATAGGACAGGATATGGCGGCATGGGATGTTCACACCTACGATTCTAAGCTCGTCGAGACGAATCCCTTCGACCCAGACTTATGTAGATGCTGGATGCGTCTGCTCAAGACAAACTGCGACCTCCGCCGCATCCGTCACTTTACCCTTGACCTCAACATTGAAGCAATTCAGACAGGGTATTTCAAGAAGCTTTTGGATATCCGCAGATGCATCGAGGATATGGCTGATGTAATAAATCAATCCAAAAATATTCAAACAGTGGCAATGCGCGTGAAAGCCGGCCGCATAGATCGGCGATGTTGGCCTCATTTATACTTGGAAGGGACTGAAATGCTCGTCGATATCAAAGAGTTTGAAGAAGACCCAGAGGGCCTCGATCGACTACGTCGACCATTTTCGTTTTTTCTGGCTCCATTAAGAAAGGTTCGAGGTGTTCGCTTCGTAAAAGTTTTTGGGCAGAACCCTCCGTACGAAGTTAACGATTTGGCGAAGGACATGATGAGCACAGAACCAGCGTAAGTCAACGAAACTAGTCCGATGAGATTGACCCTTGACATTAACATGCATCATGTAGGCCACCACTGAAGTATTACTCTTACCACCAATCCATTCGAATCTTCAAAGAAGCGAAACGCGCTGAATATCGAATTCCACGCAGAATACCTCCTTGGGTCGATGTTGATGATGACCTTTTGAAAGGGGAATTATTGGAATCGGAAATCAAGTCATTCAATTTACGGAGACTAACATGGTCGCTGTGAATGACGATCGGTATATCGACTAAGATAGTGCTTGGAACACAGTAGTGTATAGGGCAGCAAAGCAATCACTCTCCAACAATGTATCACTCACATCTTTTTTCGCTTCCATCATCACTCCTCCGTTCCCTTTAGGGTGTCGTAGGTCCTCGTGGTGGCCTCAGGCGTACTCATTAACAATGCAGGCATCATGGCTTGATTGCTTTGAACTGCTGCTGGCATTGGCTGGACCACGAAAACTCGTTCACGTATATGTCTCCTGGTAGAGTCACAACTAACGGATGACTGTACTTACTTCCATGAAGAATTGAGTAGTAAGTTACCCCAGTTTGTGGTACCATGTCTTTTTGCCATACCAATGGACATCTCTAACAAGATCTAACGTTATAATCCAATATCTCTGGCCTCCCTATTTCTTGGCATTTACCGTTCATCGGAATTTCTCGTTTCAACCCAATTCCTCCCATCAAGCATGGCTACAGGCGAGAGTATCCTCCTGTCTTGTTCCGACTTCGAGGGTTTTGCTCGCAACTCCAATCCTTCCCAAATTCACACTGTTCACACCCTCACGATTTGACTCGATCCAGCCATATCGCCGCAAACCGGGACTGCCCCAAGAGTTCACCCAGGAGTTACTGAGCGCGCCGTGCAAGAAGGCAGTGCAGAGACACGGCGCTTGCGGCGGGACTTGGAGGCGCTCCCGGAAATTGTCAATCGCTGGACGGCACTTGGAACTTGTTCACTTGCGGTCTTCCATGCCAACAGCATGGCCTTCCGGATCGCTCAGCCCTTGATTGCGATGATCGTGGCTGCGCCTCCGGAGCCTTGTGTAGACCTAGAAATCGACACTCGAGGACAAGGCTTTTAGAATATTGACTAGGGTCAGCACATTCATGCGACGAACTTCACGCATTCTTGCCGCGCGCCCTAGAAATGTCAGATTGCACCTCAGCACGATATGTGAAGCTATCTTCAAGGCAAACGCCGGATAGAGCGAGGCAACCCATCCGGCTCCTCCACTCGAGGTCCTCGTCATCGACTGCATTCCGGCCTCAATCTTCGGTAGCCAGACCCCGATTTGCGGCACCTTTACCGAAACGCGAAATATCTCTCCCTTGCATGAAGGTTCAGGTTCACATGCGGGACCAACCTCGCCAAATCAATGCCCGCAATAAAGTATGGAGACTTCCCCGCTACCAAGTGCATTCGAGTTTTTGACGCTAGAGCTCACGATGGCGAGGAGCACTCGCTCTACACCGCACTCAGTCGGCGTCATGACGATGAAGTAAGCTCAGCTCTCGACTTACTTTACCACGCATGTTATGAAAGATTTCACGAGATAGTAGAGAAGGAGGGGTATTGGAACTGGCTAGTAAGCTTGAGAACTCAAATTTAGGACTGAGTGAATGCTTGCCATGGGAGAGAGGTCCACTTATGTATCACAACTCGCTTCCACCACTTGGAAAAATTCTGAATGCATTTAATAGAATAACATGGATCTCGAACCCATCTGGATCAATTTTCCTTCCCATCTACCACCCTCGAAGAACCCTATGCAAAGAACCCCGCACTCAATTGTTTCACCGGGCCCATATTCTCCTCACTACCCAGACCCCCCAAGTAGTCATCAGCTAGGTAGAACCAGAGGAAAAAGCAGGCAAATGAGGACTGAATTAACCCCCGAACTTATCTTACAGAGGTAATAAAAATGAGTCGTTGAAATAAAATCATGTGGAAAGAGTCAAGATGCGTGCACACCTTCTTTCCAGAGCCCTTCTCCCAACGTATTACTAGCGTGGCGACATCGATACATTCGCGAATCATAGATCCTTTCCTTTATTTTAATTCCCTGATCCCCATGGTATGCAGAACACCGGCTTTCTTCTGTGGGTAAGCGAGCCCTGTACGAGCAAGGCGTGCAGATTCTCAAGTCTGCGTGGCGCTTAACCCACCTCTCCGTCCGCAACCGCGAGCCGCTGCTTCACCGTCTTCGCCTTCTTGCTCGTTCCTTTCCCACGCTTGCCCTTGCCTCCAGTCGGCGGCGGACCTTCCACCGGCGTGGCCGCACCGCTCGGTTTCGCGCTGGCATCGTCGAAATGTCCTTCCCCTGTAAAACCAACTCCGTCAGCTCTGCAATTCTCCACAGACCCAACCCTGAGGTCTCGTCTTGTAAAGGGTCGAGCAAATTCGAAGACTCACCTTCATGATACATATCATCCATACTAAACTCCTTCTTCCTCCCCCCACCGACCCCCTGCCCGACACCCTTCCGCCCCCTCTTCGAACCCACCTTCTCCCCTCGCGCCTCGGCCTCGCGCACCTCGGCCTCCTTCCGCTCGATCGCCTCCGCCTGCTCATCGTCCGCCAGCCAGAGCGCGATATCCTTGGTGCGGTTCTCGCGACTGCGGGTATTGAAGTCGACGCCGGCGGGCTTGCCGTCCGCCGTCGTGGCGTTGCCGCTGATGACGACGCGCTGCACCTCCTCCTTCTGCAGCGCCCGCTTGCGGATCCGCTCCTCGATGGTGCCGCGCGTGATCATGCGGTACACGGTCACCTGGCGCGTCTGGCCCAGTCGGTGCGCGCGGTCCATGGCCTGCGAGTCGATGGTCGGGTTCCAGTCCGAGTCGTAGAAGATGACCGTGTCGGCGCTGGTCAGGTTGATGCCGAGTCCGCCCGCCCGGGTCGAGAGGAGGAAGACGAAGATTTCGGGTCGGGTTTGGAAGTCGGCGACCGTGTCGCGCCGGTCTTCGAGCTTGGTGCTGCCGTCGAGCCGGCAGTATTTGTAGTTGCGGTAGGTGAGGTATTCTTCCATGAGATCGATCATGCGCGTCATTTGGAAGTAGAGGAGGACGCGGTGGCCGCCTTCTTTCAGCTGCTTGAGAAGCTGGTCGAGTTTGGCTAGCTTGCCGCTGTCGGTGACAAAGCGTCGCATGCTGGGAACGCGAATTTGGGTGTAGCGCTTCTTTTCGGAAATAGGCGCCGGAAGCATGTTTGCTGGTGGAAGGAGAGCAGGATCGCTCTTGGTTTCGAGGAGCTGTGCGTCGGTTGACGCTGGATAAGGATAGAGCGCGCGACGGATCGCTGAGTTGAAGAAGATATTCTCTTTTTCAAAATTTGCGTTCTGACTCGAACAGTAGAGCTCAACCGGGGGAGCAGAGGCTGCCGGACGAGCACATGGTTCAACGCTAGAGAGAAATGAGTCGTCAAAGGAGATGCGTGAGATGTTCATGAGATGACTCAATCGGCCTTCCTTCGTTGCATCGGCGAGTGGCTTGAGTCCGTTCCTGTCGACGATGTTGAACAGGGCATGCTTGGGCATAAATTTATCCTCTTCTTGATCATCATCAAATGCCACCCTTAGTCTACCCAGATCTCGATTGGTGTTCCGCAAGTCAACCGCACGATCAAAAATGTTCTTCGACGCTGCGGAGACCACTTCATTCATAGAAGTGTCTGCAAATCTTAGCCAAGAGAACGCGTCATGCCCTTGAGAGCTCCTCTTCATATTCTCTGGCGTCCATATATTCATCAGATGGTGCAAGTACTTGTTCCTCCATCCAGCTTTGTCGTTGTCCGGACCAGGCAGATCAAGCCTACCGCCCTTCTGACCCACTAGGCGAGGGAGCTTGAATTCGATCAGGTTTCGTACGGAGTATCGGACCAACGCGTTACTGCCTTCACGCATAAAAGACTCTGTCTCGGCCCAGTATGAGAATGAGACGGGCGAGGTAGTTTCGGCGCGCTCAAAGAGATCAGGATGGTTGCAAACTTTGCGAAATTGCATGACCAAATTCATCAATGTCGCCGTATCTTGATCATCACCGACTGCCGCCTTCTCAATGAGATCCATGATGCTAATCTTGTTGCGAAGGTTAGTATAGTAAGCACGCTGTCGGTATGTAAGGTCACAAAAGACATCTTCTTCAATCTTGTCGCCTAGCTCTTTCTGGACGTGTTTCTTGATACGACGAAGCATAAAAGGCTTCAAGATCATGTGCAGACGCTTGAGTTGGTCTTCGTTAAGTTTCGTGTTGCTTTGAGCATGACTTTCAATGTCTTTAGAGAACCAGTCGCTGAATTCATCGTGAGAGTCGAACAAGCTTGGCATGATGAAATGTAGTAAGGCCCATAACTCTTGCATGTTGTTTTGGATGGGAGTACCAGTAAGCAGCAGGCGATTACGGCAGTGGAAGCCAAGCAGTGCTTTCCATCGAGAGCTTTGGGAAGATTTGATAGCCTGCGCCTCATCCAGGATCATATATTGCCAGCGGATCTTCTGGAAATATTGGGTATCCTGGACGACGAGCTGATACGATGTGACCAAGACGTGGAACGGTGAACTTTTGCGGTAGGTAATGTGCTTTCTATCCCAGAATTTTCGGAGGACTTTCCGATCCTTTGCACTACCCCAGTAAGGGAGGACTTTGAGGTCGGGCACGAATCTCGTAATTTCTTGCTGCCAGTTGTGGAGTGTAGATGCGGGAGCGATAACCAGGAAGGGCCCCCAGATATTGTGCACTTCAGCCAGATAACCCATTACTGAGATGGACTGAACAGTCTTTCCGAGACCCATCTCATCTGCCAGGATACCATTGATGCCTTGCTCGTACAAGTTGACAAGCCAGTTAAGGCCCTTGAGCTGGTATTCTTTGAGCTGAGCAGTGAGCATCTTTGGTTGTGCGACGTCCATGCTCTGCAGACTTGTCGGATTCTGGAAGTTCATCTCGCCTTCATCAAAATCGGACATTTGATTTTGGCCATCATTGTTGAACGCGCGAGCACGATCTTGGGCTTCCTTGACCGCATTTTGTGCGTTCGCCATAGCAGCTTCCTGCAATGCAGTTTCGTCTTCGGCATCGAAATCCAGATTTTCAAAGTTGGTGACCTTGGTACCAATTTTGCCGACACTATCGGGCAGGTCAACCTTGTTGGTGGCAGTATCATTGTCTTTGACAGTCTGGTCGGAAACATCGATATCGTCTGTCGCTCGCTCAACTTCATCTGTCTTGACTTTCTTGCCGATGAAGTGAGAGTACAGTTCTGTCTGCGAGATGAGAAAGTTGAGCTTGCGCTTTTGACGATTGGCTTCACGCTCGGCTTCAGCCTTCTTTGCGTTCTCAAATTCTTGTCGCTCAGCGTTCTTCCGTTGGTCGCGTTCGTCTCTCTCGTTGCGTTTCCAAAAGGACAGCATTTCCCGCATCACTCGCTTGGCCCTGGCCTGAGCTTCTTTCTGGCTCTTGTTCGTTTTCAGTTGCCACCTCCTAGCTTCCTTGGAAGCAAGCTGTGCAGTCTTACGAAGATTCGACTGCTTTGTAGCGTATGACTCGTTTTTGATGCGAACGACCTTGGGCACATCCTTCCTCGCGATATCGCGCCAGATCTGTTCATAGAGCTGATTATAGCCTTTCGATACGTATGGGGTATGGTCCGATGGCGTCGACTCTTTGGTGTGGCTGTATTCGCGTCGCAACGTCTCTCGACGCAAGTCATCCTTGGAAGCAATCATGACCAGATCGCCGTCTCTTTCCATGGCAGCATGCGCAGCAGCGGCGTTGTCTTTTTCCATTTGCTTTTGTTCCTTGCTCTTCTTCAGCCGCACTCCAGTTCTGCCGCGCTTTTTGGTCGGTTCACCACTGTCGGCAGCGTTGAAGGTACTCATCATACCACCTTCCAGGTTGGGCGCAATGGGTGTGACTTCCCGGATTTGATTGCTGGGTAAGGTGCCATGCAGCAATTGGTTGGTGAGTTTAGCTTTCCGATCCGCCTTGTGGGCCTCCCGAATGTATCTGTCACGTTCAGCTTCATCGACTGTCTGGGCTGCTCGTGCCATGGCTTCTGCACGCTTCTGGTTCTCGCTTTGGATGGTCTTCTCACGCCGTCGCTTTCGTTGCATGTCCTTTTTACGCTCTTTCTCGTCGGACTTTTCGCGATCCTGGACCTCGGCCCATGCAGCAGCTTCGTTTTCTTTGACGTAACGATCACGGGCCATCAAAGCATGTTGATTAAAAACTTCAAGCAATCGAATGGTTTGTGCGTTGCGGCGCCTCTGGATCAGTGAATCAGCCTTACGTCGTATGCATGACTTCAAGCTGCAGTGACTTTACCTTTCGTCTGACATCCTCATCGTGCTCCAGGTCCAAGGCTCGCTTCCTGCTCAGTCGCAAGAATACGTCCCTGTGCTCCTCGAAGCCAGGAGCTTCCAGATCACTGTCTTCCATAGCTTCAATTCTCGCGTATTCGGCTTCGACCTCACGATGAGTCGTTATTTTGGTTTTCGCTGGTCGCTTTGGTGGCGGCTGTTCAACCGGTGGAGCTTGGTTGTATTCAGCTCGTTCGTGAAGGGGTGGTCGGTCGGTCGGGTGGGAGTGAGGGTTCATGCCATTAACGATGGGCTTTTGATCAGTGGGACCATCAGTAGATTCACCCTTGATATGAGGGTAGTGAATGCTGGATGACTTGGACCTGTGTCGATCATCCTTGGGTGATGGCATCGAGCGGGCAGTGGCTGGAGTCGGCTCGGCCTGTGAGCTGGTGAGGATGCTTGAAAGTGCCATCGGTCCTGATCCCCGACTCGGTGTCTTTGTTCCTGTTAGCGAGGTATGTCGCAACCGACTGGGTATTGTGCAGAATACTCACACCCTGAGATGGCGGTCGCTGTTCTACGACTTGTGCTGGTCCACGATTCACATTATTGTATCCATTTGGTGACATGGCCGGTGCGACATGCGGGCTCATGGACTGATGTGGATGTGCATGCGTTGATGGATGTGTTGGTGATTGTTTGGGATGTTGTTGGAGCACAGGCGATGGATGTGCTGAAGTAGTGCGGTCGCGTTGAAGTGGAGGTAGGCCTTGCTGCTCTCGTTTCTAGTACCAAAAAAAATTGACATTAGCGTGGCCGAACACTGCGAAGACATACGAGAGCATGATTCCATCAGATGCGTCATCGAGTATCACTTGGCAGGACTTACCTCGATCGGAGATTGACCAGGATAGCGTGTGCTATTGTAAGCTACTGGCCCATCACCGTGATCTGAAGTCGGATCATAATAGCCACTTGAAGGTCTATCGCGAGGATAATTGGCGGTGCCGTTGATGGCGGGGAAGCCGCGTGTCGATGGAGAGGTAGGTTGGCTGTGATGAACACTTGTTATGCCAGCAGAGGGAGGTCTTTGTCCGCCGTTGGAGAGGCCGCGGTGGAGCGAGCCATTCTGAGGCGAGTATGGATACGTGGACTGGGTAGGCGAGTGCGCCGCATAGCCCGGCTTCTGCTCCCCAGACATGGCGTCCCCTTGCTGCCAGTCCCCTCAGCGCCCGGAGCGCTCCTGGCAGACGTCGAAAGGCGCAAAGAGCTCACGCTGAGGTGTGCCGCATCGATGAGACAGTCGTCCAAGAGCAAAAAAAAATTATAGTACTAATGAGACAAGAGCAGTGGCGGCAGTGTCAGGGGTCATGGACCGGAAGGATGGTGTTGATGGCGGAGATGGTGTTTGGCGATGGTCGAGGCAGTCTGGGTGGGCAGCTGGCCTCCTGGACTTGGTGGAGGGCTTGCAAATTTTGCCGGAGCTCGTCACGGCCGGCGTGGTGGAGTCAAGTGGTCGCGATGCAGGGTGATGGTGGAGATGGTGGATGGAGATGGAGATGGAGAGGGTGATGGAATGGACGCAGTGTGAAGCAGCAGAGGAAGCGTGAAGGCAGGGAGAGTGCGGCGATGATGGGCGGCGAGCATGATGAAGTTCCCATTGCGGGTGTGGGCGGGCCTTGCCCAACTTCCTCTGGCTGATCCAGCATTTTCACTTTACTGCGCACCTCAGGTACAGGAGGTGCGATGTCAGATCAGAGGAGCACCGCCGAATCAGGCTCCTTATGCACGTACAATATTTATGCACCGTCGTACTATCCGACGTCTTTTGCATTTTATTTTGTATTTGAGCTGGCCGGTTTGAAGCTTTACTTGAGGCGAGGAATGGACGGGCTCGCTGATTGATTACGAGCTATGATCGGTTCTGGGTTTCTTTGGCGCGTGTCCAGATTCGCGGGCGAAACAACACAAAGCAATTCCCACCATCCCGATCCATACAATCAATACTCCGTACCTGCCCGGCAAAACCTCGGCCCGACACCCACCCGCGGACCTCTAGTCTGCCCAGCACGTGCAAGCAGTACCTTGCATTCCATCCCCACCAACTAAATCAATTTTTTTCAACGGCCATGGCTGCTGTGTACAAGGCTCTTGCGCGGACAGAAGAGGATAGGGACCATGAAACAACCAATGGCGGAAGAAGAGAAAAGAAAAACAGGCAAAAAGTCTTGATCTTAAGCTCAAGAGGAGTAACCCACCGGTAAGTTCCGAATGATTTCCAAAAGAATTAAATCTTCGATGCTTACAATGATACCCCAGACACCGCCACCTTATCAATGATCTCTATTCTCTCCTACCCCACTCCCGCAAAGATGCGAAGTTAGATACCAAAACCAAACTCTACCAGCTCAACGAGCTTGCCGACCTGTATTCTTGCAACAATGTCCTCTTCTTTGAAGCCCGTAAAGGCAAAGATCTCTATGCCTGGATCTCCAAGCCCCCGAATGGCCCCACGGTGAAGTTGCACCTACAGAACCTGCACACCATGGAGGAACTGCATTTCACCGGGAATTCGTTAAAGGGCTCGCGACCGTTGTTGAGTTTCGATAAGAATTTCGACGCAGAGGGGAAACCGCATTTGCGAGTGGTTAAGGAGCTATTGACACAGGTCTTCGGGGTGCCCAAAACGAGTCGAAAGATCAAGCCGTTTATAGATCATGTGATGGGATTCACGGTCGCAGAAGGCAGGATATGGATCAGGAACTACCAGATCTCGGAGACGGAGCCCAAGAGAGAAACCCAACTCAACGGGGCCGTGAATGGCGAGCAGCACGAGGAGGCAACAGGTGCTATGAAGTCAAAGAAAGCTAAGAAAGACGACACGCATATTCAACTTGTCGAAATCGGTCCCCGCTTCGTATTGACCCCGATCGTAATTCTCGAGTCGTCGTTTGGTGGGCCGGTGATCTATGAAAACAAGGAGTTCGTCTCACCGAATCAGATCAGGGCTGACCTACGAAAGGCGCGATCCGGCCGGTTCAACCGGAGGGCAGAAGGCCAGATTGAGCGCAAGGTCAAGAGGGGGGACTTGGGGTTGGTGACAGAGGGAGGCAGGAAGCCAGAGAGGGATGCGCTGGATGAAAGGGAATTGTTCGCATAACACATTTTTGGCGTTTCTCTCGTGAATTTGTGACGAGCATGGCGTTCAGGTTGCATTTCAGGAGCTCGAAAAGCCGAAGGATTATTAGTTGACAATGCAACTAATAACGAAAGTGCAGGATAATTATGTTGAGCACTCAGGCGATCTACCTAGCTTGAGTCCACTTACATCCGCGATACCCTTGGCTTAGTGAATACATCATGCGCAGCCCCTATCATTTAATGAAGGCCGAAAAGTAAGTCAGAATGACTCAAAAATGTAACAAGCAAACCTACTGACGTCGAACTGACAAGACTGACAGCTCGCGCAGCCCGCACAACCATCAATCAACGAATGCAACACTTGTCGTCTCTCGTTTCTGCATTAGCATACGGACGATGAAATGAGTCGAACCCTCGACAGGGTGACTTCCCGGCTTAGTCCAACGATTTCAGCTTCAAATGGCTATAAAACGCCATCGCCAATCTTCTCGTGACTATCAGCTGAGAGAATATAGTCTACTTTGGGAGTCCCCCCAATTGGTACAGCACTTCTCCTATTTGATCACTTGCATGTGCACAGTCGAGGCGGAGCGCTTGCAAGTTGGATCTCACGCAGATTCCCATGACTGCATCACTATGGTGCATCTAATCAGTACAACATGTATAAATACATATTGATTTGCTAGGATTTAGACAAAGATAATTCATGATGTGCATTCTCATATTGGTCATGGGAAAATGACTATGGACATTGGACTTCTACTCAATTGCCACCAGCAGCTTAGTACGCGCGAAGGCGACACAGAGGGCCCCAACGGAAGTTTATCTGCTTTGCAACTCATTATTTCTGAGACACTTCCTTCTCTAGGCAATTAAAGCTACTGGGTAACTGGTATGAAAGTCATGAGGCACCCCCGAGCCTGGTCCCACAAGTTTAGCTTCACGCCGTTTTCGAAATATAGCCCATCTTAAGAGTTGTCATCAGCGTTATAGATACAGTGTTTGTAATAGAACCCCCAGTGAATTGTTCTCCCACATTTCTTTTTGTGTGCGTCTACTTTTCCTCTAGCTTCACAATCATCTGATAGAGATAGCTCCGATTTTGATGAACGTGACGGTGATCGGGGACTCCTGGATGATATCCGACCTATTCCAAGGTTCGTCTATATACCATTTTACACTACCTTATGTTAAACCTCCGATGCTGTCACGTGTGTAATAAAGCGAGTCACCCGTTATGGAGTGATTGCGGACCATCCTAGTCTTCATTATTGTCATCCCAGTTTCAGTTGGAACAAGATTAGGAATAGATTATAATATTAAGTTGAACAAAATTTTGAAGCCTGATTAGATAGCTCCGCAGTGGCTTCTAGAGTCGAGATTTTAATAATCAAGAACAAACCAAAATCAAGTTTTAAGATCAAAGTGACCAAATCCCCAAAATCTGTTCGGGGTAACCCCTAATCACATGTGGCATTGATTCTATCGTACCGGTCCCTCTATTTCGCTGAAAACTTACTCCGTGCCCTCAGCCAAGCACCAAAGTAATACAAAACGAATACTCCAGCAATACATGCCGCTATTAGAGCAGCCAACAAGCTCACACCGCTTCCAATCCCTAAATTCGTATACAGTGGGCGGCTGAAAAGAATAGCGCCGGCCGCAAGCGTGCTCCTTGCCAGATCATTTCCAGCGAACAGGGAGGCTGCGTACTGTGGATACACGAACGGAAGGTAGAGAAAGACACACTGGATCAGGATGAACACTCCCACGCCAAAAATACCAATACCGATGACGCTAACGATCCAATGTATGCTTGCGCGTGAGGTCCAGGCAAAGATGAAAAGCCCCGCGGGACAAAGCCATGCGGCGTACAGCGCAGGGATCAGCCGACGTTCGGGAGCGCCCAGACCTTGCGTTTTGATCTCCGGCTCTACGACCCAGTAAATGTAGCTCCAGTATATGGCGATTGCGATGAGCACGGAGACCGTAATGCAGAGGAACGTAAGACCCATTTGACCCAGATTGAACCCGTAGATATCGATGTAGACGAGCGGGAAGGCCTCGAAGAAGGAGTAGTAGATACCGTACAGCAGCGCGATATAGACGGCGGTGAAGGCGATGGCTGGGTCGCGCACCATGAGGAGAATGGGTCGCCAGAGAGCCTCAATGACAACTTCGCGCGGTTTTAGATTCGCCTGGTCGATCTCTGATTGCGATTTGAGGCGGTTATCGCCCGTGAGCTTGCGTAGGCGCTTGGCGCGACGGAGCAGGATATTGGGGCCAGAGGTCTCGGGCAGGAACAGAAACGCAATCCACACGGGACCGGCCAGCCAGAGCATTTCCCAGAGCGACCAGCGCCAGTTTTCTGCAGCGACTGAGAAGCCGGAGATCATAGGGCCTAGAGCAGGACCACAGGTGGCTGCGAGCGCCCAGAGACAGATGGCGTAGGGGAGCTTGATGAGGCTGAACATGTCGCCCATGCTGGCGCCGCCAGTGGCGAGACAGGGGCTGCCGAAGAAGCCTTGGAGGTATCGAAGGACGAGCAGACCGGCGAAGTTGTCAACGAGCGCGGTGGGCACGCACAGGATGACGAAGATTGCGAAGGTGATCATGTATGGAGGATTTCGGCCAATGACCGGGATTTCGCTAAGAGGCGAGAACACCATGGGGCCCATGCCGTATGCCAAAACGTAGAGGGAGAGACCCAGTTCGGCAGCTGTGAGGGACACGCCAAATCGTTCGGTAACGCCTTGAACGGAAGGAGTATAGATGGCACTCCCCATGTAGACAGCAAGAGTGTACAAACTAGGATTGGATTAGCCCTACTGGTGCAATCAAGTGGGTTGACGTTCATATGCAGCAAGAACTACTTACCATATTAGTATCAAAGCATAAAGCTTCTTGCCCAGACTCCAATTCTGGGGGTTGGAGCAATCGGTGGTATCATACCAATCGACGAGGATCGTCCCATCGTCTAACTTCGCTGGAGTAATAGGTTGGCTTTGCTGTCTCGGCATGCTCGCGTTGGAGAGCTGTTGTTCGAGATCTTGCCTCGTCTCCGCCTGCGCAAGGGCAGACTGCGTTGGAACTCGTTCTATGCCACCAGTTGATCGGGCAGACTTTGTTGTATGGTTGGATTTTGTAGATTTCGTCGGTTGCATAGTATCCAAGTCTTTATCATCCTTTGCGGTTTTGACTTTTTCCAAATCAGATCCATCACTCCGTTCCACCTCTTGATCAACGTCTACAGTGCTTTCAGATCCAGGTTCTGACCTGTTCCCAAGGACTGTGTTGACATTTGGAAGAGTAGGCTCCTCCTTTTGAACCTTCCTCTCGGAATCTGTCTCGGACGCGTCCGGATTCTTGTAGGCAGAAGGACATTGAAAATCCGGTCTCTCCTCCGGATAAAGAAGCACTCGGTTTTTTGTTATCCAGCGGATAATCTGTCCCACGGGCGCATCTCGAATGAGATCAGACATGGCACTTCAATCACGAGCCGCCAAAATAATTACGAATATACTTGGATCCTCGAAAAAGGGGAAGCTTCGAAAATAGGAGAGCTAACAATACGTGAAATGAGATACAAAAGGAAATGTAGGATCGCGTGTAAAAAGGCAAAATAAGAGTGAGGTAGGACTCACTATATATTTAAGCAGCCTACGTTAACAGTGCCGCAGAGCTGAAGGAGTGGCTCTTGATTAGGCGGCGTCGGCCAAGACAACGGACGTAGAAACAAACTTGAAGGCTTCGCGCTCGTACAGCCATTGGTCGCATCCCCGAGCCGTAGCGTGAGTAATCAAGCGTTTCGGCATTTCGCCCAGTATCTCAAACATCTTACGTGCGGGAGCTGCGGATACTGTAAGGAGACTATCGGTAGCGGTGCCAATGGCTGTCCCCCGGAACCATCAAACTTAGGGCCGATAGGGCTTGTGCTGATGATGACAAACCGTCCTATCCTCACATGGCGGGGACTAAGCCCAAAGCATGTGGCCCGGTTGATTATTGACATCCGATGCAGATCTCTTTGTTGCCTTGATAGGGTAATAGACAAATAAGAGTCACGTCGGATGGCGGCTGAACTTTTCATCCGGCTGTGACGTCGTCACTTAAGACGTTTTATAATACGGACGAAATATGAAGGAAATGTCCATCGAGTCACCGAAATGTCCGTATCTCACTGCGTCGGAGAGAAACTGGGTAGGATGCAGCCTACGACGCGGCCACCCGGCGCTGATGAGATTGAGCTTGAAATCCCCAACACGTGCTTATTTGTTGGGATGCCTGCCTAGAATAGAGAAAGCTACCCGAGTCCGCCAATGATTTCGGAGGGATCAGGTCCCTGCACGATCTCGCAACTCCTACTCGTTGCGCGAATGAGTCGCAGGTTAATTGAGGGTCACTTCATTAGCGTCGTGGCCTAGGTATTTTCAATATTATTTGAAATGCGAGCAGAAGTCAGTCTCAGTTTTGAGGTAGCCATCAAAGTCTTGTTAGCTATTGATCCGGTAAGCAAATTTGGACAGAAGAATGCTCAGTACCAATGCGGTCAGACATCTAAAGTTGGATTGGGAGTTGCCCCATTGGAAATGTAGTCATTAAATTTGAGGTTGTAAACGAAACTTGAAATAAATCTACGAAGAAGTCGGGTGAAAACTCCAGAAATGGACTGCCGGGACTTTCGATTTGTACTCTATGGCATTTATTCAGTCGACGGTCGTGATTGGATCTGATGTGTTTGGACAATCAGACCTTCAAACCCCTGAACTCAAGCTTGAGGGCAGTTCCATCAAACATTTGACTCATTTTATCATTCAGTGTGCCATCTGAATATGTCCAATGTTATGTTTCAGGTAGGGCATGGCCATCTCTGAGGAGAATTGAAGAAGTCTGATATGCTTTACTCTCGGGAGCGGAAAGTTAATGATACATTTGGTCAACCCGATTCAGACCAGTAACTCCCCACGCCTCATATCTAGATAACTCTATAGCTGACTATATGTTCTGGATTTACCCAGGATGGATATCTTAATATAAGTACGTGATCGTGTCCCGCCATCAAAATGCGCCTTGCTGAAACGCTGCAATCGATCCAAGTCCATGCCTCCTCCAGATCACAATTCAGTACGGACGAGACTCCACACCCTCCGAAGAAGATAGAATCCAAGCACATCTAGGACAAACGGTAAAAAGATCTGCACCACTTCCACAACGTGCGCCGGCTGCACCTCTGTCTCGATGTAACCGGCACCAACAGCGACTTTTTGCGGAGAAACTCCGCCATTCCATTTATCTTCGCCTTCATCGGCAGGGAAACGACCCGTGTGTTGAAAATGTTCCAGAAGCTCGTCCTTTTCCCTCCAACGCTTATAAAGCCATTGCTCGAAAGCTTTCGGGTCGTTTAGGGGAATATCGCGTACAGCAAATTTCCTCCAATGCATGTTGACCGATTTGGGCGGTCTACCTTCGAGATAGGTACCACGAAGAGTGAAGAGCTCCTCGCCAAATTGGCCATGACTTTAAAATAATTAGAGGAAGCAATGGATCCGAAGAAGAAATGAAGAGTCAACTTACGGTATTCCCTCGTAGGCAATGGTACAGTCATAGATGTAATCCAGCGCGCCATTCAACTCCTGCAAACAAAACAGCAGTCCGGTTGCTCGGGGAAGTAGGCAGTGATCAAAATCTCGCAAGCCATTTCTATTCGCCCATTTCTCACTGGAGCTCTTGCTGTTCCCTGACAGGTTCGTCCCTTCAGGAAAGATAAGGAGCCACATCGGATCAAGTCCCTCAGGTCCCGACATGGGTCCCTTATGTCGGCTGTTGAGTTTCCGCAAGCGATGCTGGAAACGCGGTCGATCCCTCTCCCAATTTCGAGCGAGGAAGATGAAGCCGAAGAGCCGCATTGCCCAACCGAGTATCGGAATGTGCTTGAGCGACTCTTTGAGGATGATATAGAAATGGCCATGCATACGCGCAGTGTACGCGATCCACCACAGGTATATCCACTCTGTGTAAATTTGGTGGTTGGCGATCATGACTAGTCGGTACGGAAAATCGCACTCGAGCCTTCCATCTTCTGTCTTTCGAAGCTCCCCGCGTACACTTTCATCTCCGCTTATCCGTATTTTTGTTGGACTCCACCACTGAGTCATGGTCGTGATGAGGACCCCGAAGGATTGTTTAGAGACGGCCATGAGGGCATAGAAATAGTCTCTGTTGATAAAGTAGAGGATTGCGAAGACGACTTGAGCGGCATGAATCCTTTATTTTTAAGTCAGCGTTGCTGATACTGTAAAACCGCCGCGCTACTTACATCACGCATCCTCCGCCAAAGTAAAGTACGAATGATACAAGTCGCCATGCCTGTACAAATTTGTTGTGCTTAGGTGGCCCAGCTGGATGCCGCTGGAGAGTTTTGCTCTCTGGATTTCCTTCAACTCTGGCTCCAACTTCAGGTGCAGCCTGTCTTGACCGCTGTGTGAGCTTGCTTGAGGACATTTTCCTCGAGTTTCCATGCGTCTTCAGGACGCCTTTTTGTCGACGGACGGTTCGAGCGCTTGCGCTTTAAGCGGACGCGAGCAGATATATCCAAGACGGGGACGGAGACGGAGATGTCGCGTGCTTCTTCAGTCACCAGACCTGGATGGGTTTCCAAAAATGACAAAGGAAGGTAATAGGGTCAAACAGGATGACGAACAGGGTAAAGCTGCTGACATGACTGTTTTCGTTTCGCCATCTTCATCAACGACTTCTAGGGGCTGGTTGTACGCCCAGACGGATTGTAAGGAAGAGCTGAGTTGGAAGGCAGACAGCCGGTGGTGATTGTGGGGTCTAGGATCGCGCTGGCGTCATGAAACGCATCCTTGGCGGAGTCTCGGAAGCTCTATCTGACATGCATCCCTAAATCAACGCCGTGTAAGTCAGGAATCTTCTTTGTACAATGTCTCTGCGTAATCATCCTTCGGCACCAACAGCTCTGTGCACTACGAGGATATCGGTGGCTTAATTTTCAACACCTCGTATGAAAAATCTTGGATAGCTAGTCCCTTTGGCTAGTGTCTCTCTGCGATTACATCCTCCGCATGCCCGAAATTGCAGCCCGTCTGAGGGATTTTCAGGATGTCGACCATGGTTTAAATAGCACTGTCGTACTCCATGTCTTTCTTGTCGATCGTGGTTGTCTTTGTCCTAGTCTGTCCCACCCTGAGCCCGTACTGATGGGACTGTACAGAGTAGAGATGAAAATATCCACCAGGATGTTCTGGAGATGTCTCAAAGTATTTTGAAATGAGGACTGTCCTTCATTGCTTGAGACGCAAGCCTGACTTGCGCCGACACCTCTCCCAATCCGCTCATCACTACGATATCAAGGATGTCCGGCAACTCCAAGATCGAATATTACCAAGATACGAAGGCAAGTCTAATCATACTTTATTCCTTCATGCATCTGACAAGGAGTGAATTAGAAACAACCCAGAAGGACCTTCTATGCCTTCAGTGGCCATCGCCCCCCCGTAACGTCCTCCTGACCAAGAAGGACCGGGTTCCGGAAGTCACTTCCTCTCTCATCGAGTACGCCAAACACATTCACAGTACCTATCCTTCCGTATCCCTCATCTTCGAACCCCAGACTGCCCAATCCGTCGCCTCCGCGCTGCCCTTTGACATCTATGCACCGCCACCGACGCACAACCTTGCGACCTCGCCACTCCCCGAAAAAGTCGACTTGATATGCACGCTCGGCGGGGACGGCACGATCCTTCGAGCCGCAGCGCTGTTCGCGACGGCGCGGTCGGTGCCGCCGATCCTCTCCTTCAGTATGGGCACGCTGGGCTTCCTGGGCGAGTGGAAGTTCGCCGAGTACAAGCGCGCGTTTCGCGAAGCCTACACGTCCGGGGCCGGGCCCGGCCAGGGCAGTCCCGTGCTCGCGACCGAACAGGGACGAGGAGCCGCAGCAGCAGCAGCAGCAACAGGAGGAGGAAGAGAAAGAACGCCGCTGACGAAAGGGGACGGCGACGGGCAGAAAGAGGCGGTCCCGGGCCTGACGGGGTGGTCCTCGATCCGGGGCAAGGCCATGGGGCCCGCGCGCGGCGCGAGGGTGCTGCTGCGAAACCGACTCCGCGTCGGCGTCTTCGCGCCGGACGGGTCCCGGGTTTCGCCGGACAATGACTATTTGAGCGGGGCGACGACGATGAGCGACGACGTGTATGCGATGAACGAGGTGCTCATCCATCGCGGTCGTGACCCTCACCTGGCCATTGTCGACGTGTACGTGGGCGGGCGTTACCTGACGGAAGCGGTGGCGGATGGTATGATCGTATCGACGCCGACCGGCAGCACGGCGTACAGCCTGAGCAGCGGTGGTAGCATTGTGCATCCCCTCGTCTCGTCACTACTCCTGACTCCCATCTGTCCGCGAAGCCTGAGCTTCCGACCGCTAGTACTGCCAGCAAACACGCCAATTACATTGCGCTTGAGCGAGAAGAACCGTGGGAGGGCAGTCGAGGTCAGTATCGATGGCGTCAGGCGAAGCGAAGGTATGGGCGTCGGCATGGAAGTTCGCGTACAAGGAGAGGAAATCAAGGACTACCACCAAGGCACCTGGGTGGGCGGTGTGCCAAGTATTGTGCGAAGGACAGTCGGAGCCGAGAGCACAGGGGATGATCACTGGGTTGGGGGCTTGAACGGACTGTTGAAGTTCAATTATCCGTTCGGCAAGGATAGCTGACATGTAGCAGCAATTTCTTTGTACATAGATTCTGCATGGCGTGGCTCGCTTCTTGTGATTGGGCTCCAACTGTACGATACTGCTCTGGAAATAAGACCGGACTAATTGCTCTCCTGATCACAATCTCCAGTCCTGCATAATACGCAGACTAATGCATTCGGAAGATCGTGCGGAGCACAGGACATCAGGGGACCTTGGCTTGCAGATATCTCGTCCATGCCTCATTTCAAAATTGTCGGTTAGTACTGTGACGACTGCAGAATGCTGTCCACGGGTAGCAATGTTGAACGACGGTCACATGTGAAGGATTACCGAGTGAGGAAAATCAGCTATCTGCAATAATTTATTGATCGACGGGCGGGCATAAATGCCCCTGCAAGGATAGTCCTTCGTATGGGCATTATACGTTTGCCGTCTGGTGGTCTGTTGGAAAATGGTGTGATTTGAAAGATAGCCATTCGCTACATCATTACCCCACCTCGGTGTAAATTTGCACCTCTGACATTACAATGCCCCCATGTCTTGTCCTGCTATGAAACCTGTTCCCCTGGACATCAAACTACGCAATTGGATGTTTTGGTACTCATCAAAAACCAGTGAGATCGCCTTGATCAGCTACGTAGCGCCATAGTAAGGTGTCCGAAGATACTCTGTATTTTGGAAGGGCGTCAACATGGCCAAGACTTACAATGTTGGCGTAATAGGCTATGGGTTAGTCGTCTCGAAACCTTTTTTGTAACTCGAGAGATAGCATGATCCAACAGAAAAAAAAAAAAAAAATTTTTTTGGAGTTCATCTGACCCTGTCTACTTTGCAGGCTGGCCGCCAAGGTCTTCCACCTACCTCTCATTGCCATTACGCCTTCCCTGAAGCTCCACACCATCGTTCAAAGGACACCTACCGCTTCAAATTCCGCTACTCAAGACTATCCAGATGTCAAGGTCATACCTTCTACCGACGCGCTTTTCGCAGATGCTGAGGTAGACATCGTGATTGTGACTTCAACGCCGGAGACACATTTTTCGTTCACCAAGGCCGCCCTCGAAGCTGGGAAGCATGTGCTCGTAGAAAAGCCATTCGTACCCACGGCCGCTGAAGCGCAAAAGTTGATTGATGTAGCACAACAATCGAGGAAATTTCTGTGTATATATCAGAATAGACGATGGGATACCGACTTTCTGACTTTCCGGAAACTACAACGGGACGGGGCACTAGGTCGGATAGTAGAGTTTGAAACACATTTCGATCGCTATAGACTTGACCGTCCCGATTCGTGGAAGGGCAGACTGGAAATGGACGATGCAGGCGGGGTGGTCTACGATCTGGGTACGCATTTGATCGACCAGGTGGTGTTCGCATTTGGTATGCCGCAGGAAGTCACTGGGATTTTCGCAAACCAGCGGGGCGATGAGGGAGAGCCGGACTCTGTTACCGCTTTGCTAAGGTATACGGAAGGAAAAGAGAAGGGTTTATTAGCGACGGTAAAGGCGGCGGTGATCAGTCCTGAGACGTCGCAGTTACGGTACTGGGTACGAGGGACGAAGGGAAGTTTTAGGAAACATCATCTGGACGTGCAAGAAGACCAATTGAAAGCGGGCATGAAGCCTGGCGACAAGGGCTTTGGAATTGAGAATGATCATATGTCAGGAAGACTAGTGATCATTGAAGGAGACACGCCAAAGGAGAGCATCTTGAAGAACGTGGAGCCACAGACGTACGCTGCACTGTATCAGCAATTCGTGACAGCGATAGATCAGGGGGATCCAGAAGAAGTCCCCGTGAAGGCCCACGAAGCAAGGGATGTTCTCCGAGTCATTGAGGCAGTGAGGCACAGTGCCAAGCGCAAGGTGACGATAGCACTATAGTTTGTTTTTCATTCGAAAAGGCACGTAGTTTACCAAGTGGGTTGGTGAGATATCTGCCGAAGTACCTCGCCCTGTATCGCGTCATTCCAATGTCAATGCATCTTGAAAGCATGACTCTTCCGCTGTCCTGACTATGCAAGTTAAACGAGAAGAAATGAATTGAGTCCTGGGCCGTCGAGCACGGCGGTGATGGCTAGGATCATCTCCCATAAGTAGCAATTGCGCCGAAGCCCAGGACTACCGGATTGGGCATACAATGCAATTCATTCGCTCAAAACGGTCAATGTCGCTTCGAACTCGATACCCACTCGACGCATCCTTCCGCCCGTAAGATCATTCGGTCGCCGTCCATGACGAACATTCGGTGACTTGTCCAGGCGCAGTTTGCATCTAATGCCTAAATCAGTAGTGTCCCCTGTCCCACCAGGACGGATTGACAGGTGGATTTACGGGAATGATTATCGGGCCGCGTGCTGTGCTGTCGATCAAACCCTGTAGTTGCACGAAAACCAATCACTCGCCAAGAAGCCTTCATAGATCATCACCGCGAATTTGGAATCTTCCTCAGCTCTCTGATCTTCCATTCGTACGCGCGTGCAGGTGCAAGCAGGGAACGGGAGCGCATCTGGTCGCACGCAGCTCTTTTTGGAGATTTTGGATAGCGATGGTGTCTCTGTGAATGATCTAGGGAGATACGATTGGGCGGTGTTAGTACGGAGATCATGTAAGCTGTGTTCCGTGCGATTGGGTCTCTTCCCGCCGAAATCTCCAGGTTCCTGACTCAAGGTTGTAGCATCTACTGACGGATGCTGAATCTCAGTCTGCACGAGCAACGACTAAAGACGTTTGGTTACCTCGGATTACATATTAGCCGTTTATCAATCTTCAAGAAGTGAGGTTGAAAAAGAGTTGCACGATCTCCGTTAAGCGGAAGTTTCTTCCTCAGGCGAGAGTTTCTTCTGCTAGGCCCCCAACCCCTTAGGTTTGGCAACGGCCGCTAACTCTGCATTGGTAAACTTAATATTGCACCGGTAATAGTGCGAAGATTGCTAACGCGGTTGCAGCCGCGGCCCTGGGACGATCTGCTTTAGACGAAGCATTTGACAATGCCATGTCTATTTCACTTTTCGTCGCATAATGCAGGAAACTGTTCTCCTCTCTTGCCCAATACGGTCCGACACACTTAAAGCCTTTGACCCGAGGAGCTATCTGGGTCGGGCGGTGATGGTCAGGTAACGGCATGTTTACCTAGGCCGTTCATCTCGTAGTCAGCTTTTTAGATCCGAACAAACCCTAATAGACTGTCGGTAGCGCGCCCCAGTCCGGCGTAATTATTAGCAATTGTTGACGCCACCGAACGTGTGCTAAAACCGCGGACGAAGGCGAGAAATCGTGAAATCTTGTAAGACTTTGAATCCTCGCCTAGTGTCTGGCGGGATCTAGCATGCGTCCATGCCTAGCGAAAGCAACAACAGTAACTTTAAGACTGCTTGTTTACCTGAATGGTTGCCATTACTCCGTACAATAGCATTGACTGGCGCTTGGCTAGCCAGTGCATAAGTCTATTTTGAATTGCATACATGGCGGAGAGTCGGCGTCATTTCGAAGCTGCTCGATGAGATGGTGGCTTGTATCTAAGGCACGATAAATCAGACCACCCTCCATAGCAAATTCTATACTCCTGGTTGTTTGATGTGCGCACAAGCACTGGATTTCAATGCCTTGGAAGGTTCTCTCGGAGTTCCAGTAATTGCAAGTGCAAACCCTAAAGTCCTATCCGGGGTTTCCAAGCCTGAGACCCAGAGCGCTCTCGTGAGGGGGAGTGTATGGAGTACGGAGTACCTGGCCAGTTCCATGTCGCGCTTGAGAAAAACATGGGGTTTCAGGGGACAAGGGTGGCCCCCGTCGCACTTGGGCGTTTTGAAGCAATCCACATCAGATAATCGGCTCTCCTCAAATCTCGACAAGTCCTTCTGCGATAAGTTGATCATCGCCTGTACGAATGAAACGGGATCTGAACAAGATGGAAACACTTGATGTCATGCATAGAGTTGCGAACCAAAGCTCAACTGCTCATAGAGTTGTCAGATGGTCGACAAAGATTGGACACCTGGGATCGCATGAGCAGAGACATTTTGGGCCGGTTTCATGAGGGTCTTGCCCTTTCTGTACGTAACGAGACGGCCTTTTCGCCTTTTAGAAACAGTTGAAGGGAATGAGGATCGCCCGCTTCGGACGTGGGCGCGGGTAGAGAGACGAATTACGGCCGCTCTGACCCCGGCAAGAGATGCTGGCTGCACTTCGCCGCCATTGCTGCATCGTGTCAGGGCCAGATTGATGGTCGACGAGGAATGACGAGGAAGCACAGGACGACGGTGGCCAGCGTCCTGATGCCAAGACGGCACAACCCTACGATCCCGCACCGCCTGCCCCAGGGGCAGCAGGTGGTCTGATTCAAGACGAGAGGAGGCTCTCTCAGTGATGTGAGGCGGAAGATACCGCGATGGGTGGCAAGTAACCGGGGAGGTCAAGTCGGGAGTGCCCAGAACAAGCCCCCAGCTGCAGATCCTGGCTGCAATTCATCTGCTGTCTTTGGCGACCGCCAGCTCCCGCCGATCCACGAAAGCACTAGCACAAGCTGCATCTTCGTCACATTAAGAAGAATCCGTGGCCCGCACTGTGTCGCGTCGTCCCGGCTGCATTGCTTCCGGCGTTCTGCGAACAGGCAGCCCTCAAGTTCGCTCTGCCCGTTCCCCTCACCGGCGAGGCCGGCCAGACGCGCGGATAACTCCTGCGCGCAACCAAGTACATCTGGGGAAAGGGTTGGCCGGCGGCAAGATGCTTGAGATCCTCCAGATCCATCGTGGTGCGCCTAGGCTCGAGCTTGTGTGACTGCGATCTGTCCTGCCCCCCGGCATGCCGATAACAATCTCACTCGTTTCCAGTGGAAGCCGGATGTGGTGGGCCGAGGGCATGCAAAAGCCCTAATGGCTAAGCCAGCTGGAGAAGTATCGAGACATGGATACATCTTGTAACGCGGCTGCGGGCCGGGGCTCCAGGGGCAGGCAGGACGTTGCCCTCGCTCTCACCTTCGACACTTCATCCATGCAGCTCGTACTGATGGCGGCGCCTCTTGGCAGCCACGATTCGTCGCTTTACCACGACTACTCCGTATGGGAGACGGGATCGCTGTAGCTACTCCCTTTCTGGTCCTCATCTGTGCCGATTACGATCGTCTCTCGGTAGGTCGCAGGCACATTGCCGGAGGCCATAGTGCCAATGACTGAGTGATCGATTTCTTGACGTCCACCACCGGCCTCTCGCGCTGTCAGGCAATCGTAATCGACGCCCATTCGCGTGCATGCCATGGCCGTGGCTTCAAGCCCAAGCCCGGTCGCTCCTGCGCTTTCTCTCCAGGCGCTTGTTTCAACGGTTATACCGCAGAAATTGTCATAAGCCTGCCTCGTAATCACCGAGTGCATCTCTCGTTCTGCTCGGTCAGGTATCCATGCCCAATCTCTTTTGGCCACAAAACGCTTGCGGCCCACCGCTGACCTTGGTACGCAACCGCAAGCTCGTGCAGGCTTCCCCTCTTCCAGTATTGGCCCGGCATTGGACACCACCCATATCGTGACCCTGCATACCTGCCCTTCTCTCATGCTCGAGCGCTGCTCCCCAGCACCCCAGAGCTCCTTGGACGCTTTTCGGCCCGAGACCTGTACCTCAACATTACTATTCTCGATTGAGACCCCCCTCGGTCCGCAAGGAGCCTGGATTTGTTCGTCCAGGCTCGAAATCGGACGACTGCTTGCGGCAAGCCTTTGTCACGCTACTGCGACGCCGAATCACCCATGGCTTCTGAACGAATGTTCTGAAGGTCCCTAGCAGGCAGGGGTTCTCGTTTGGTCGCCATCAAGCTCATCAGGACCAAGCGCGTCTGGGGTAGGCAGTGGCTTCCGATGTATATCTTGCATCACCTGCCTGACGCCTACTCAACTACTTCTCCATAGTAACCAGCGCTATCCACCAAATCAACAATCAACCTCCTGCCACTGGTACACTCAACCTTTCCAACTTCTTGATTCTTGGTTCATATGAACCTTGACGGACTTGTGATTCAGCACTTGCGACTGGAGGTGTCAATCATTCGAGCCATTTGCGGACCATTTCTAAGCATTCGTTGTCCCCAAACGGCCTGTTGAGGATACTCATATTTATGATGGGCGAAGCTCTCATTTGGTGAGTACTAATATTCAACCTCCGTTCCTCAACGAATAGTGGGGTCCATGAGCTTGGTACCGAGACACACAGTACCATCCATTCTATACACACAGAGTACTAATCATTGCCTCGAAACTCGTGTTCCCCAATCTTTGTAAAGTTTCTCATCTGCTGTTCGTCTTCTATTCAACATCAAGGCCAAACCGCCAAGATCATCAGGAATCCAAAAACTCGGCGTCCTCGACTCTCTGCAGCTCTGACTGACTGAACTTCTTAGAGATTCAAAATTATTCGCAAGTCGACAGAATCTGTGGGTGACTTGCGCATCTTCGCCTTTCGCAGCCGCCTGACTCACGCTCCGGTTTACTTTCGGAGTACTCTTCGGAAACGCAATCTTCTAGAAAACCTTCACTGTCACTGTTACGCTATCCTCACATATTCACTTCTGCCATCCTGCTCTCCTCCTCTGGGAAGATTTCACTGAAATCGAATTTAGCCTGTTGCTGCGTAACGGTAGCGATTTGGCTCTAAACTCTTATTAAGGGTCTGCCTACGCTTTTGCATTTGGCCTGTAGTGTCTGTGTCCGTAGAAACGCACTCACTACAAAGTTCAACTGGTCCTCGAGTCAATCCACACTCGGTTTTTTGCATTCAACGGTCAATATGTCAGCCAGCCGGGATCCCGCGATCCCAGAAATCGGACCAACCTGGCACGGATATTGTGACTCTACCCAAGATGCCATGTACCTTTTCGAAGCCTGTCTCCAGGGCCGTCTCCCGCATATCCCTCGACGACCGCAAGACAGAGAAAAAGATGGCCTCATTCGGAGCGGCTCGATCTTTATTTACGAGGAAAATGCCTCTGGTATCAAGAGGTGGACAGATGGGAAGAACTGGAGTCCGAGTCGTATTCTTGGAAATTATTTGCTCTACCGTGAGGTCAACGATAACATCGATCCAAAGGACAAGAAAAAAGCAAAGAAAGGCAGGAGAGGAAAACAGGACTCCATCGATGGGAGGGCCTCCGGACACTCTTCGCCAAGCTCCCGCCGATCATCGGAGAGTTTTGCCAATGGTAGCATTGCCAACGATGCCAACGGGCCGGCTCCGGCCGTTCAGCCCGTGACAGGACAGAGTGCTGCTGAGAGAGACGTTGAAAGAAGTTTTATTGGCTCACTTACAGATACGTATTCCTTCAAACACGGCGGCTTGGTCAAAAAGACGGCCAGCGTGAGGATCAATGGTGTCCAACATCATCTAGTGTCTTACTACACCTTGGAAGATGCCAAGAGCGGAGTGCTCAAAAGACCGTCACAAGACCAACAGATTAGTCGATTGGATCTTCGGCAGGAACTGATGACCTTCAATTGGAGGGCACCCATTTCCGACTGTCGGGAATTCTACCTTCAGCAACCATGGAACTCGGCAGTTATACCTTCTCAGTTCAATGTATCAGGAATCCTCATGCAGCAGACATTTCCTATGGGCCAGCAATTGAGCCAATACCAGGTGCCTCCCCAACAGCAATATCCTGCTTATCAACAACCAGAAACTCCAATGAACCAGAGGTATTCGTCGCAGAACTTAGTGACACGCCACTCGGGAAACCGCTCACACCGTTTTGAGCCTTATCCATCATCGGGGATGTCACTCCACAGAACAGCGTCGGTTCCTACAACATCTGAGCAGCAATACTCACCAGCTACACCAACTTCGGGCGACAACATGCTGCAAAGGAGGCATTCCACGATGCCGCAAATGTCTGATCACCAATTCCCCTCTGTTCCGCCCACGAACATGGATGCTGTGTCGCAGCAAAGACCACTCATGATGCAACGTGTGACAGAAGCTCAATATATGCCCACCACCTCATCAGCTTTGGACAACATTCCTCCACATGGGTCAAACCTCATTGCACAAGCATCCGATCAGCAATATTCTCCAGTTAATGTTGCGACTACTAATAGCATGAATGGCTTCGGAGGTTACGCACCAAGCGCCACAGCTTCCGAGATTAAGGCCGAAGATTTCCCCCAGACCCAAGATCCCGTACGCCATGACAGTGCCTACGGTTCCTTTACTACTGGAGCGGGTTCCATCATGCGTGATGCAGGCTTTCGAGCTGAAAGTTTTCAGCAGCAACAACCCCAGGACTCGTATAGCCTTTACTACGACAGAAATGCCACCATACCAGAATGGAATCAGTACGAGAATGTTCCAGCGTTCGCCACTCGCACGGCTATATGACCGATCCCCTCTGCTTTTCTCCCTCTTTGGGCGTTTGGACGTTTTGTTTTCGCTGATATTGTAACGGGTGGCCTTCTGTCTGCGAGCTCGATACCCTCTAAAAAGCGCTTATAATCTGTTGCAGTCTTTATAGCTGCCCTTTGACCCTGTCTGCGACCTTCGTCGCACGCTACGCTTGTAACAGTCAAGTTTTGAGTCCACTCCAAAGAGTTCTGTCGGGCCTGCTAATAGGCCTTTTCTGATACATCAAGTTATCTTCACTTACGTGGCAGAGTCTTAGGAGTCTACGCGCGACAAGACTGGCACGCACCCTTTTCAAAGCATCGATTCTATGCTCTTATTCTTCATTGTTTCAAGCTCGTTGATCGAGAAATCCAAATTGGGATCTGAGGGTTTCGTATGGAGTTGTTGGCATCCGTCTATAGCTTTGTTCTTACAAAGTACGGCCTGAGGAATCCGTTAGCATTGTGAAGATGGCTCGAAAACGAATTGCGTTCATTACTTGAGCAACGATATGAATAGGTATTCTTTGTACAATTAATATTATTATTTTCTATACCCGGTCATCCCTCCGCCATCAAATGCGAGAGACTATGACAAGTTGGATCACTTTGATCCTCTGGCATTTCCCCGCTCAAGAAAATTCATCTTTCGCATGCGATGGTTACGGAATGAGTGTGTCTGCTTCTTACATAGAATACATCGTGTATCCTTGAATGTTTCCTTACGTACTCGCAAATATGATCGACACAGGGGCAAAAGACGCACTTCGACTGCAGGAGAGAGCTTTCAGCCAGCTGTTACTTGGCAGCGCCTCCAGGAGAGCCTGGAGCGTAGTACAGCCACTCTCCTTCACAAGCCCTCGAAAAGTAGGAACTTGCCATCTGCGAAGCGCTGATCACCAAACGACTGCTGCACCTTCGCAAAAGGACCGACTCGTCCCAGTCCGATGATACCGAGCAGCAAAGGCCTGAGACAAAGCCAGGGCAGAATTTGAGAAGGGAGATTGCTGTGTGATCACATTCGCACAGTGCATATCAGTGGGCATCCCTGCTGCTGAGGCCTTGTACATCGCGCATGACATGATTTTCTCAATGCCCAAGTCATTAGTGTGAAAAGCGTACCGCCGTACCGTTGTACCTCAGGTGATGTTGAAGGGACTAGACGCGCCGATGGATTGGCGATAGTACCTAATTACTAGTGCAAGGCCGTTGTTACCAGCGCGGGGAGCCGGGTTCTCTTTAGGGAGCCGTCAGTCGCTGTGGCTAAGCAATCCAAACTTGTCCCGCACTACTCGCGCATCATTGAAAATCAGCGAGCAGGGTCCAATGGAGTTGGCACCGCTCTAAGAGACAAGACAGCCAGGCACCGCAGGGATCAGACTTGTCGAATTGAAACATATTGCGACTGGGGTGAGACCAGCCGCTAAGGATGGAGCGAAATGGCGTAATGAAGACAGGCTACGCAGATAAGGGAAACCCCTGGTCGAGCGAGCCTAGCATTTACGTCAAGGCCTGGGTTCTCTCCCTCTCTCTTGCCGTAGTCTCCGCGAATTACCCAGTCGCAAATCTTTGCTTGATCTTGTCCAACATTGCAGGGGCAGCGGGATCAGCCGCAGAAGCCAAATGAGACAGGAAGAGAAATAATACAGCAAGATCTCTTACGGAGGAAGACTTCCTGGGGCACGTCGTCCGGACCTTCTATATCTGTTGGAAGGATTGCAAAAAGGGCAGACATTTAATATAGAACCTTGAAAACTTGGGTACACCGCAAAGATCCTTGTGTTGCCCTCGTTTCCACTGCCACCAACTTCTTCGACTCGTGAACGGGACTTCTATCGTTGTCATCTACGGCCAGCTTCTTTCATTAATCAGCGTACTTTCCGTTCTTACCCAATCCTGTCCACGGCCCATAGTGCGATAAATGATCTCCCAACCCCAGACACGGCCCTAGGAGAGTTTTCCTGCAAGAACCTGGCATTCCGCAACGGCACTACTTATCAACCGCATGACGTTTTTAGCGTACCACCGTACAGTAGGGTCGTGCATGACACGGCTAGCGCTTCTGTTGTGTCCTTTTCTGAGCTTCATGGTATGCCCATGACGTCTCCAGCCTCGATGTCCTGGAATCAATAAATATCGCGCAGTTTTGCGGACGCGTCCACCCAGGCTGGCATGAAACAGAAGACGAAGCCGAAAGTCAATCTCCGCACGAGTGCCATAAAGCGCACTGGCCACACAGCTCGGATCCAGCACCGAAAAACCCTATCTCGCTAGTCAGATGTACCCCGGATAGTCGCGACTGGTCGGTTACTTTGGTCGCAAGTAACCACTAATTTGGGGCCAGGAACGTCTCTTTCATACTTAGTACGGCCCTTCAAAAAACAACCTTAATGAAACAAGTTTTGAACTTTGAAAGCAGAAAGGTCCACTCTAAAGTGTATCATATATATCTAATGGTCAGATGTTTATGTTGCTTCTACGCATTGCTACGACCGTGATCGTCACAGGGGCCTGCATTTAGGCTCGCTTGGCTTGTCTGGAGCACGGAAAACGTTAGCTCCAACGGTTGGTGCATGTACCTGCCCCATCCAGCCCAGCATGCAACACAATTCAAGGCCATTGTTGTGAAGGGATCGAAGAATCACACCGAGCCGTCGTATTCACAGATGCAGGATGCGACGGCGGAATGAAAATATTCCGCATCACTAGGGGCCCTGATCAGCATTCAGGAAGCGGTGGCTTGAGACGGCGGAACGCACTTGAGACCCCGAATAATTCCCGCTCTCCCCACACCGGGACAAAGGAAGTAGGGCAACTCAAGCGAGCAGTCCCGTCACCCCGTCGGTACAGCATTCCGCCTTCCGAATTCCGCCTTCCGACGGAAGATTGTGACGCGCAAGTCATACGATAGGCCGGCAGTTGCAATTCTGCAAGGGCACAATGTCTAGTCGGGACCAAACTGCATTCCTTCGACGCATGAACCTCGGCACAGGGGACCAGGATCGCAGTCAGATGTTGAACAAGGACCGAAAGGACCGCTGAGCCGCGCAACAAATACCCGCGCGGCAAGTTTCGCACGATGATCGACGCCTCGCGCTAAGATTGGAGAGGGCCCGTGCGTAGCTTCGGATGTTGTGTCGCTGACGGCGTCGAGTACAAGATACAATGACGGGCAGAGCGAGGACTACCTTGTGGCTTTTGGAGCTCAAGGCAAGCCCGTCTGCTCCTGCGAGGAAGAGCCTATCACACGAGGCCCGGTTTGTTAGCAGCGCAGAGAGATGGAGAACTGCAAAGGAAGGCCTGAGTGGGAGGAGGCAGATGCACACGAGACTGAATGGAGCTGGTGCAGGTGGTCATGCACAGAGGCTCGGAGATATTCGATTCCAGAGGCCGTCAATCAGGAATAAGACCACGCGAGAAATGCTCAATGGCATGTGCTGGAGCTGTCAGCGGCGATACCTTGCTTCAGGAAACGGGAAAGATGACAAGAACAAGAAGCCTCGTCCCAAGTTTGTCGAATCGACTCGGAAGCTTCGTGAACAGGTCCAGTCAAAGTTGGCAAATCTCACACCTCATGAGAATATTTATACCGTGCCCAACGCCCTCACCTTCAGCCGCTTACTGGCAGCCCCGGCCATCGGTTACCTTGTCCTTCACGACTACCACGCGTGGACGGTTGGGCTCTTTGCCTATGCTGGCATCACGGACCTGGTTGATGGATTTATTGCGAGACGCTGGAAGTTACAAACAGTCGTGGGAAGCGTCATAGATCCAATGGCAGATAAGGGCCTCATGTTTATTCTCACAGTGTCTCTAGCTGCGAAAGGTGCTATACCGCGTATGTCAAGCACATTACCATAACAAAGTAAGCCTCAATGCTGACTACTCTAGTGTATCTCGCAACTCTCATATTTGGCCGAGACGCCTCCCTCGCGATTGCCGCCATCTACTACCGCTACGCCTCCCTTCCAGCCCCTAAAACTTTCTCTCGATATTGGGACTTTTCTCTACCATCTGCAGAAGTGCATCCCACTACCGTCAGTAAATACAATACCTTTCTCCAGCTCATACTCCTCGGCGCAACCACTGCGCTCCCTCTCGTTACAGCCGATGGCCACAACCTACATCTGGGGGGTCTTGTTCCCCTCCTTGAGGGCGTAGATCTTGAAACGGCAATGATAGCATTTCAACTCCTGGTTACAGGAACTACAATATGGAGTGGGATGAGCTATGCGTTTCTGAAGGACGCGGTAAAGATTCTAGGCGATGATGAAGAGCTGAAAAGGAAGCAAGGTCGAACCGGTCGAGCAGTGATTGGAGTCAGCTTCGCGTCTTTCTTAGCCTTGGCAGCTTGGTTTGCCGCGCACAAGCCCGAGGAGCAAATCAAGGAATCACGCGCAAGGCGAGCAGAGAAAGCATAGTATTCTGCATATACGAGAAGAGCGTCGTTGCGTGAGCGAGGATTCAGATTCATCCAAAGCACTTCTTCACAGCGCGAGACAAGCCATGTCTCCGTACAATCGCAGCACCATGTCGTCCAGTCAACTCGCACCGCTACAGAAGCTACATCATCTCCCTCATTACTCACGTAATCCGAAACCCCTCATACCCCCCCTCTGCCTCCTCCGCCAACCTCTCCGCATACGCCGGCACCCCACCAAAATAAAACACCAGCTCCCTCCTCTTCCCCGGCACGTTCTCCCCCCAGTAATAGCTCTTCGTCCCCTCAAACAGCGTCCCCGCCAGCAGCCCCCGCGCATGCTCCGTCCACGCGGCCTGCGCCTCCGCCCGCGCCTCGACCCTCGGCGGTGGCCGGTCCCCGGCCGCGCCCCCGCTCCGCCCCCGCATCGTCGCCTCGAGCAGGTCTACGATCCAGTCGCCCTGGACCTCGGCGCACACGGGGCCGTTGCACGTCCCGCTCGGCGACTGCGGCCCGTAGGGGAACAGCAGGTTGGGGAAGCCTGCGACGGCGAGGCCGAGGTAGGTCGCGGCGCCGTGGGCGTGCCAGCGCTGGGCGAGCCAGCGCTGGGCGAGCACAGGCGGTGAGGAGGAGGAGGGGTCGCTGCTGCTGCTGTTGCTGCTGCTGCCACCATGGATATCGAGCTGGGTGAAGCTGCCGGTCGCGGTGTCGAAGCCGGTGGCGAGGATGAGGATGTCGAGGGCGTGGGTGGTGCCGGATTGCAGGCGGATGTCGTGGGGCGTGAGTGCGGCGATGGAGTCGGTGCGGAGGTTGGTGAGGGAGACGTGGGGGAGGTTGAAGATGTCGAAGTAGGTCTGCTCGAGCGGCACGCGCTTGGTGCCGAAGGCGTGGGGGGCGGTTTCTGGGGCGAGGATGGCGGCTTTGGCCGGGTCGCGGACGCGCTGGTGGACTTGGTCGCGCCAGTAGGCGTAGATGAGGTCGTTGGATTCTTGATCGCTGTACATGTCCATGTAGTTGGACGACCAGAAGGCAAAGCCGCCTTCGTGCCAGAGCCTATCGAATTCTTGCTTCCTTTGTTCAGGAGTATCGTGCTTGGCCGCACGCATGATCAAGGCGCCATTGGATCCGTCCCATACACGCTTACGGTTAGCGAAGAAAGCCTTCTTCTCTTCGTCGGTTTTCTTTTTAAACTCGGGGTCAAACGTTCTTTGACGCATCGGCACCGCCATTGCAGGCGTCTGCTGGAAGACTGCCTTATGAACGTCAGCGTATTATCGATTTGGTTTGTATCCAGATACCGCTTACCAAGCTCTTTACCATTGGCGCGATAGTCTGAATGACTTGCACACCACTCGACCCCGTACCCACGACTCCCACTTTCTTTCCTCGAACGTCCGGCGGTCCGTCTTCCGCCCACCGGGCTGTATGTTTTACCAAACCCTCAAATTTCTCCAGTCCCGGGATATCAGGAACAAAGGGCTTCGCTGCGTACCCCACACATGGCACAAACCATCTGGCCCTCCACGTCCTTCCATCCTTTGCCTTCACCTCCCATATCCTCTCCTCCTCATCCCAAACTGCGCTCTCCACCCACGCCCCAAAACAGCAATGCTTCGCCAGACCCTCATTCCCTTTCTTTCCTAGTCGCTTATCGCAGAACTCGAAATAAGCCTGCAACTCCTCACGGCCAGGAAAGCGCTCCTGCCATTGCCAGTCCGAAAGTTCGGGGAAAGATAGCTGGTACTCTGGAACCTGGATATCCACGCGTGCGCCAGGGTAAGTGTTGCGGTTCCAGACGCCGCCGAGCGCGGTGGAGCCGTCGAGAGCGATGACGCGGTAGGAGAGGTTCAGGAGTCGGTGGAGGAGATACGTCCCAGAGAAGCCGGTGCCCAAGATGAGGACGTCGAGGGGAGGCGCCGAAGTTGGCATTGTGAGAATTAGATTGTGGATGGAAAAGGAAGTGAAAGAAAAGAGGAAATGGATTAGACTTCTATTCTTGTATCAGTGTTTCTGAAGCATTCGTGTATTGTTCTAGAAGTGCTAATGTCGAGATACTGCTTGGTATAGCGCCTAGTTTTTGAGTTTTTGAGAGACGCATTTGGAGAGCTATGAACGTATCACATTCGTACTCGAAAATATCTTCATTGCGAATCAGAAGAATACATAAAAAGAGACTTAAAGCAGGATTGAATGTACCAGCGAAATCAGGCTTTCTTGGAGCACGGTCCTGAACTTGGAAAATCAGCTATGAAATCTTCTTACCTTCAGCGCACACCTGCAACCAGTGGATGGGGAATTTCTGCGCCTGGAGAGGTGGCCGAAGTAGTTGTTTTTGTTTCTGGTCGCGTCCCGTTTAGGCGCCAAAATAGCCAATGCCGCTATGGCGGTACCGAGGATTACCTATCAAGCACTGGTGACGAATCTTTGCTGCCTATCTTCCGGAGAAAGGAGATAAGCTTACTGAGACCTGTGGGATGAGCTTAAACGTTTTACTTCTTCATTGGACCATCTTGCATCCTGCTGCACAGTAGTAGCGGAGCCCGATCTGTCTTTCATTGCATCTTCGTCCGCATGCGACGGTATAACCGCGACAAAACGTCGAGTTATGCTAACACATAGAAAACAACGCGAAGCATGCCATAGATGTTTGGGTGGCCGACCTTTTTATGCTTGAGATTGCGAACGAGAACCTATCCCAGTTACTAGATACAATAGGAGTCACGACGCTGCCTCATCACAAAGGGATTCGATTCGCAAAAGCTTGCAGCCAGACAAATGGGTCAGTCTTGAAAAAAGCAGAATCAACTTGTAAGAGAAAATCGCTCGCGCGAAACATAGAGCCCATTAGAACCAATCGTTGGTAGAGATGGTGCCAAGCTGCTGATGGGTTACGTCATCCGCCAAAGGATGCACCGTGTGCGCACGACAACAGCTCCAATGTTTCACCTGTCCATCCACTTCACCATCACAAGACATCGCGTTATCTGCTGTCTACACATTTCGACCTGCTATAACCTCTCTTGCTTTCACCACTAAGAGCGTACAACAGCCACCATGTCGAGCCAGGGTGGAGCTTCGTATAACGAGCAGATTCAGCACCATATCTCAGCGCTTGATAAGGAGGTACGGATTCCAAACCACAGCTACTCCAAGCTCTAGATAGTTTTGGGGTACCCTTCCATCACTAGCGACACCGTATGAGGTGTATCTACTGCCATTGAGACGATGCTGACAGCATGGGTGATAGTTGTCGAAATACCCAACGATCAACAACCTGGAGAGGCAGACCTCCGTTCCCAAAGTCTACGCCGTCCTTGGTCTCGCCGCCATCTACTTGTTCCTTATTATCTTCAATCTTGGTAGTGCCTTCCTTGTCAATATTGCCGGCTTCGTTATTCCCGGTTACTACTCGCTTGAGGCTCTTTTCACTTCCGGCAAGGCCGACGATACTCAGGTCAGTGATTCCAATTGATAAGGGGGTGCTCTTTGCGCCAAAAATTGCGATTTGCTTCATAATATCATGATGCTGATACTGCATAGTGGCTGACCGTACGTTGACTGCCTTTCCATCTCGTCGAAGGCGCCCTGCAGTGGCACGTGACTAACTTTGTGTCCAGTACTGGGTTGTCTTTGCCTTCTTTACGTATGGAACTCCGTCCTATTTGCTATGAAGATGATGTTGACTTTCCCAAGGGTTTTCGAGAGTGCTATTAGCGCTACCTACTGGTTCCGTAAGCTGTCGGCAAGGTCCAGATATTTCTGATTGATACTGAAGCCAAACAGCTTTCTACTACACCTTCAAGTTCGTCCTCGTCCTCTGGATGGCCCTTCCTCAGACTGGGTACGTACTTGCTCACAGCTATTGCAAAGCCAGTCACCAATATTGGATACTAATGCATGCCTTCTAGTGGCGCACAAATTGTCTTCCGTTCCCTGATCCAGCCAGTCTTTGCTCGTTTCTTCACAGGTAGTGGATCCACCTCCTCTAGCCTTCGGTCAAAGGCTGATCGCGCGACTACAGAGAAATCTCATGGCCAGTAAAACAATGGCTTCAGAAGACAAAATTCGATAAACGCTCGCGAACGGATACGATCCCACTCATTTTTGGAACCACGCCAATGCAACTTTTAAAAATGACGAAATGGGTCGACTCGATACCGGTAATATGTACGACATTTAGACAAGTGGGTAGGAGGCAAATATGATGGGAGGAAAAGTGGAGGACGGGGTCCCGTTCTGTTCTTTTGGCTCAAGCACGGCTCGTTTGACCTCCTTATGCTTGCCACGTTTTGTGCGACGTTCGGAGTAGTGCAGGGGAGTTTTGTAGTCTACTGAGCAGATACTATTTGGGTTTCCAAAGACATTCTCTTGGTTGTTTCGTTTCCGATCCTCGACACTCCGATATGCAGTGACCTTGATACGTTGGCCGACTTGCAGGGACGAGCTTTGTTTCAACGAAAAATGCTCATGAGACCGTAATGATTGCGCTCGAGATATCCAATATAAAGAATACGGCTTGCCTTTTCGATCTAAGAAAGCCCACCAGATTCCAAGGTTAAGAGAACGAGCGTCAGGGTCTTGCTCAGCGGTCTTCGCTGTGTATGGGGCTTCTCGATACAAGTATCTTGATTCAATTCGGCGTCTTGAAATTATATAAAACTGCCGATGATGTTCCTCTTATCCTGCCCAAACGCCACTAGGTCCTGCATTTGAAGCTCATACTTCGGTAAAAAACTTATAGCTGATCATTTTAGTCCTGTATTAAAAGACAGTCGACGGGCCTTAGCTTGCCTGCTCAACCGCGTCTTTGATGGGAACTCCTTATAAAAGTCTGAACTAGGTAAACAGGTAGTGTTCTAAATCTTGCCTTCGTTCATCGGTCATCCTACTCTTGCAGTAAAACATCATGAGCTCGTCAGACAAGGTCGCAGTTGTTGCCTTGGTCGTGTCTTTGATCGCCTTGTTGGTCACCACACTTCAGCTTTTACAGCAACTATTTGGCACAGCGGAAGGATATCGTAGATGCGCGCCATCAGTGATAGGCCCTTGGGCGAGGCTGCGGCGTCGTACGACCAACGTGTCCGAGCTGCGCTACGAGGTTCAATATTCGACACCACATTTCACGGTGCTTTCTATGGCTGATTGGCACAGCGCCAGAGCCTCGTACGGGACTACATACAGTTTGACAAAGCCCTTTCAACCGGATTCATGGGGCTCCAAGCAGGACAAGGTTCTTCAAACTTTGAACGAGACAATCAAAGATGAAGACGCATTTAATGGCCACCATTCTCAGCTCGACAACACATTGGACTCATCGCAGCAGAACGGTAGCAGCGATCCTGAGAAACAGGTCTCCAAACGTGTAGCCTATCAGAAACCCTCGAAACCCAGAAGTGAAATCCGTGTTACTTGGCTACAACTACTTAAGGAGCTTCACAATACTTACGATGCGTTGTGGCCTGATAAGAGGATGATATCTACAGAGCTACCGGATCGAACAGATGCTGAAGTGGCTATCCGCGAGTGGAATTGGGACTTCATGCCCTCGGACCTGTTGAAACCTCTTGCAACATCGACACTCAACGATATAATCCTCCTCGCGCTACGCCTAAACATGCAGTGGCGGAGGCTCGATTTGGACACGGGTGTCTTCCTTGCAGACGGGAACGGGTACAGCCTCAGTTCCATTGACGTGCGTGGACTCGGAATTTCGTTCCGATTCAGCGTCAATGGAGCGCATAGTGTCGATCGCAAATGCGTCCCAAGCAAAGCAGCCGACAAACTCATGTTCGGAATCATTCCCGGCTGCCCTGAGCTTGTTCGAAGAGATTACCCGCTCGTCACCGGAGAGCGGAAAATGGAGTCGCAGCCGCCAAAGTCCTTACTTGAGGATGTTGGTATACACGACCGGGGGTTAAGGCAGAGGATCGCTCAGAAAGCTTGGCAGGAGCCGCACAATGAATTAACGATGCTTCTTTGCTCATTTCTGCCTTTGAAAGGCAACCCTAACTCGTTCAACTACTCTTGCATCTGGACAGCTAGTCCTATCACTTCGCCGTTGCACTACTTTGAAGGGAGAGTAGCTTTCATGGAAGAATTGAAAGAACGGCTCTATCAAGCGCCAGACCACAAGGCCTCGAAAACATTGAAAAGGGTTAGCGACTTGCTTGAATATCTTGCTAAGAAGTGGAGAGATGATTTCTGTTCTAACTGGCAAGACTCGGTCATTGAAGGCTCCGATAACGATGAGGAGAAAGTAGCACTGATCGAGTCTTGCCGCGATGTGTTTGATGCAACGACTCATTATTTCCGGGGACGCGGATTAGGAGAGGAGAAGCAAAGATCAGAGACAGAACGGAAGACCATGAAGGAAGGGAAGCTAGACCAAGAAGATTGGAGCGAAGGAATGGGCGAAGAGGAGAACAAGCGCGACTGGAGCCAGACTCGCCAAGGCAGAACTCGATACGTTGACCTGGTCGCAGGACACACGGTCGTGGTATTCCACGCAGTGACGTCTGTAGTGGAAAACACGTGGTCTAGGGAACGAGATTATCCCGGCGGCGCAGAGCGGCGAAAGGCACATCGAGAGATGTTCGCTTTCAGGAACGATTCAAGAGACGTTGGCATGCATATACAGTACTACCTCGCCAGAGCATACGTCTCCTGGTTCCGTCATCAAGATTACGGTGTGGTGAAACATCTACGTGATAGAGGTGTAGATTGGGATGGTGACTACATCGAAGCGGCTTGGTGGGTGCTGATTCTGAGGGGCATAGCCTGGGATATGCCTACCACCGGCGATCCTAATCACTTTAGAAGGCCGAGGGCTTGGGAAGGGGCGCCCATACCTTCTTCTCTCTATTACACGAAGACTCCGGTCTGGATTACCTGAGCTATGAAGGAGTGATGGAGCAAAGTTCTGAATCGTTAGCCAAGTCTCCTTGCAATACTATGCTTGTAGGGATCTCCTCTTGGGATATATATCGGAGGGCGCTTTGGAAAACGTCAGCTTGTGCGTCAACCTTTTTTAATGCTGCCAAGATTGATTTCAGAGCTCCGCCATATCTTGCTATTAAGATGAATCTTTGGTATAATTCTTACTGCGAAAGGAACTGCGTCAAGAACAGTGTGCAGACTGAGTACGGAGAGGGAGATCAAAATCAAGATGAAGGACCAATATCCACAAGGGCCATGGTAACGAGCGCGGCAATCTTCTACTAGTGAACTCAGGCAGGGCCCGCTTGACGATGAGTCAAAAGCAGGGTGTTCTGCATTCCCTAATAGCATCCTGCCTGTATCGCAGTAGTTTGGGACGGCATCGCAAAGCGACAAAAGGACGTTCTCGATCACATGGCGAAAGCACGCCAGGAAGAACTGTGACAAATATGGATCAGCTGTCACCCCAGGCACGTTTCTCTTCAGCCACTGTCGCCTCTTCTTGCGTCTGCCTCAATGGATTAGGCGCGATGGTCTCATCTTCACTATCAGCCTCATCTTCATCTCTCGACTTCTCCAATACGTTGGAGGACGAGCTGCGCAGCTCAGTAGCAGGAGGCTCGCTCCCACCTTTAACAGGGGTAGCCTCGGCTTCAGCCTCGGCGCCCCTTGTCGCCGCGACCTTTTCTTCCTTGGCCAATTCCGCAACAGTTGTCGTGCTAGGCCGGTTCGTGTCGGAAGGCGCGTTCTGTTTCTGCCCTGACCACGATTTTCCCCAGCCGGTCTTACGCTTCTCCGATGCCCAGCTGCCCCACGACGAAAGGTAGGCGCCAGCGCGCGAGGACGCTGCTTGGACCGACGCTTGTGCCTGAGACCAGTCTGCTCCACGCGGAGGCTTGGCAGAGCTCGATACACCCGATGAAGGTGGTGGCGATGAGGCCGTGCTGGTAGCCGCGGCGGCCTTCTGCTCCTCGTGCCGCTTCCGCTGTGCTTCGCGCATGACTTCGATATCGGCCCAGAGGTTGTTAAATGCGGAGGAAACTTTCTTCTGGCCTTCTGCAAAATTCCGGGTCAAGACTTCTCTCCCGGATTGCCATCGCTCGTCTAGATGTAGTTCCGCCACTTGCTGCGCAAGCCGCCGCTGCACGTCTTCGATACTTAGTCCACCAGCACAAGGATGGCGCGGCTCCACGATGTCGAAGAGATGAGAGTCAGTGAATTGATTGAACAGGCGATAGTTTTCCGTTCTCATCCACGAGTCTATCCAGTCGTTACCGAACTCGGCTGCCGGGTCGCCCTCGACTTCGGAAAGCAGAGCTTTTGGGTCGTCTCTGTGCTTCTCCACAAACTGTCGATATTTAACCGCAGACAAGAGGGCGAGTAAGTACTCCTCAAACTGCAGCCGAATGAACTCCTCGCTCCCAGCGTAACCCATCTGCTTGGGCCGTGCTGGATTCGTCTCGTCCCAGGTGTCGTTAACTGCCTGGGTCAAAAAATCTATCCATCGTCTATCGGGTGTCGTTAGGACGAGCGCTGCTCGGAGAGAGGTGGAGCTGATATTGGTGGTTTGCTCATCAAGCTACAGTGGAGTTAGCACCGATGGCCTGTATGGAGGTTTTGGTAGGACTGTAGAATACATACATTAATTAGTATATCACTATATCTATCTTTTTGCTGAAGTAATAGAGAATTTGTTGATCCAACCATGTACGATTTCGTGCCGTAGTCCGCTAGCATATCCAGCTGCTGTAATGGAGTGTAGGGCCCAAACAAGCTGCCTTTGCTGAAAATTTGCAACGGCAAACCCATGTATGAGAGAACTGGTTTTGTCAGTAAAGGATGATCTCGTAATAAAAGCTTTCACCCACGAGAAGATCGGTCGCTGGTCCGTAATGACGTAGGCATAACAAGCGTGTCTTCGTAAGAGTTGAACTGAGGATCCGCACAATCTTGTAGGTTTCGAATTAAGCCGGGTATCAAAGAAATGAAAGCAAACTGCATCATGCAAACCCTTTCACAATGGGAACCGAAGAAAAGCATCTATGAGCGTTAGTCTTGAATATTGCTACGGCGTCGTCGCTGAAGTAGGTATCCACTGACTTTTGGTTGAAGCAAACAGCACTTGAAAAACACCAGCGTCAAATACTTGTACTCATGAATAAGTTCACGTAAGGATATCCCAAGGTAACGATCTCGTTCTTCTTCCGCGTGTGCCAAATTTGCGGCCAGGCTTTCTTGAAACCTCTATTGCATGCGGTTAGCTTGCAACCGATACCACACCAGCGAGACGCATACTAACCTGAAGAATATCCAAATCGGTAAAATCCCTAGCATCGATCAGCGCTCGGAGTTCCCGCGACCATTGCGTTGTCTGCCTCTACCTTTGTGAAAACCATGCCGTAGTGACCACGCTCAACCTCTCTCTGACCATGCCAAAACCCTCTGGACTCCCAGCGATCACCACCACCGCCTTCTGGACGGTACTCCGTGTCACCTCCTTGGGTCTCTCAATCAATTCACTGCTGTCAATCTGCCGCGTGCAGCTGATTCCGAATAGACTCGTGGCCGGTCGCGGTCCCTCTTTGCCCGCACCGCCATTTTCGGTTCCGGCGTATCGTAAGGTAAAGTAGGAGAAATCTTCGGTGGACGTGTGGGCGCCGTCGGCGAGGGCCATGAACGGGAGCAGTGGCCAGTCATTGTCAGCGGCTGGATCAGTGCCCTCGGGGACCCCGAACCAGGCTTCGACTTCGGGACCTCTGTGTTGGTTTCACCGTCAGCTCGAATTGCAGTCTTGAACTTGGGTTCTACGGTGAAACAGCAGGGTTGTAGAAGTCGGGTGGTACCTGGCATGGTGAAAGTCGACTACGCATATGATGGGTGTAAAAGGTGTGCGATCGGCCATGTTGGATGCATTTGTCATCCGATCCTGGACTTTTGAAGGGTGTAGAGTATCATCGTGGGGACGATTGGAGTGTTTGTGGTGAGATTCAAGATTGCTGAATGCGGGTTAGAATGACCTTCACGGGCAAACTTGGCCACAGCAGCCCATAGGTACGACCCCAAGTAGCCTACGTGCATTCGGCTCCATTAAAATCGGCACCGATTATAAAGGTCAAGTTACGTTAGTATACGCAGCATCTTATCAAATGACACCTGTCGTACTAGAAATAACTGTGGTGATGGGCGCACACTCGTTTTTTCCATTGCTAGGCTCATACGAATCTATTATAGTAGAAGCTCGAATTAATGCAGTCGTGCCATGCCCTTAGCTGTCAAGACCTAGTCGATACGTCGGCTTGCTCTTGCGACATCGTCCAGCAGAGTTACCATTGCCTCGTTCCGTTCACCAAAGCCACGCCAGTCATACACACACCGGATCCAAAGGAGCTTTGCACATCACATAAGCAGATAGGAGCTAACTGGTCGTCCATGGTAAGAATCCAAGGCTATCTTTGTAACCATTTACACCTAGAAAGGGGCACCAATACCACGATCAGAACGGTACTGGACTTAAGCATGCTCGGCTCTATGAACTGCCATTTTCTGCAGCGGGCACCTCATTCGTGCCTTGCGAATCCACGTTGTGGTAGTCAAGGATCTCAGAATACCTGAAAGGGGGGTTAATAAATATTGGGTAGGTGATAGCGCAGTCCCACGAGATCATACATCATAATTTTCCAGGTGTCTACCGGTAAATCAGCGTCGTTGAAAGACCAGTCGAACTTTTCCTCTGCAACTGGCTCGTCGGTGGGGTCATGGTACGGGGATAGGTATGGATGAGCCAGTGCATCACCAGCTCGTATCCGCTTCCGCGGGTCGAAGACGAGCATGTGCTCGAGAAGGTCAACCGCTAGAATTTGATTAGGTCGAACTTCCGCGTTATTTCAGTCATAACCTACCGGAAGGGTCCGCATTCTTGAACTTGTTGCTCAAGGGCTGTCGCTCTCGCTTCGGCAAGGATTGTACAAATCTTAATGTCTTTGGGAGATCATCAGTACCATGCTTCTGGCAAAAATCCGTTATTTCTTACATTCTCGCTGCAGATGGTCTGAATAACATCATCTGGAGGTGTACCAAGCAACTCGGTGATGATGGAGAACTGATTGACGTGGTCTTTCCCCGGGAATAGAGGTTTGCCCTCAAGCATTTCGGCGAAGATGCATCCTGCGCTCCATATGTCAACCTCGACATCGTATTTTTGCCAGGTGAGCATGATTTCGGGTGCCCGGTAGTATCGCGTGGAGACATAACCGGTCATCTGAGGATCTTGGATGCGCGCAAGACCGAAGTCGCAGATTTTGAGGTCGCAATTCTCATTGACCAGAATATTGCTGGGCTTGAGGTCGCGGTGAACGACGCCAGCCGAGTGCACGTACTTAAGGCCCCGCTATTATCTGTCAGCCCGACATAGACAAACGATTGTAGATGTCCACTCTCTCACCAGTATCTGGTACAGGAAGTATTGTATAAATTGCTTCTCGAGTGGTCGCGAGGTAAGGAGACGGTGAAGGTCGGTGCCCAGAAGTTCAGTGACAAAGTAGCTAGATGAAACGTCAATGGCTTTTGTCCAGGCATAGCATTGGAACCAGGACTACTCGTACATGTCCTCCAGTGGCGAGATGAAAATATCACTCAGGCTAATGACCTGCTCCGAGTCAATGGACATGTCTCAGAACGGTACTGTAGAGAGAATGTACGTTTTCGTGTCGCAGATGTTTGAGCAGCTTCAGCTCGCGATATGTACGCTTCGACAAGACTGGCGTGCTGAAGGGTTTCATGATCTTCTTAACCGCCACAGCCTGCCCGGTAAGCTGGTCTTTTGCAGAGCTGGTGTGCAGATGTCAGGCAATAGCCATGGCGATGCGGGCGACAGTGCAGTACGTACCAAACCAGTCCAAAGGCGCCCATGCCGACGGGTTGCAAATCCGTGTACCTGTGCCGTAGATGAGTATAGACTCGTCGCAACGTGCATCCAAGGTCTTATACCTGCTGGTGATCTCGAAGGTGGTACCAAAGATTTGGGCACGCACGAATTCGGCCATGATGAGCGGAGTGACGGCGACGACACGGCCGTTGGGCACGAAGACGAGTAAAGCTCAAGGCGTGGTGTAGTTATTGTTGTTGTTGTTGTCGTTGTCGTAGTAGTGGCGGTGCGCTGGCGGAACTGGGCCTTGACGGCCTTGTGCCTTGCCTCGCAGAAGTGGGATGCGGGAACACGGACATGGGCATCGCTCATCCCCCATCGAGTTTAGACGCACTTTGCCATCCTCAAACCTGCTACAACAATTCTCACCGCGATCATAGCGCCCGCGGCATCGAAGATCAAGACGGCTCTCCTGGTAAGGCCTAGTGGCCTTATGTACGGAGCATGCATGCCTATTCCCTTTGCGTCTCACTTGCTTCAACATTACGTCGAACTTTTGGACCGCCAGAAATCTACCTAATTAGATGATCAACCGATCGACAGACCCTCGACCGTTCCCGTGGGGGAAAGAAAGAATTGCATTCTGGCGGAAAGGTCCGCATCGCTCTTACATTAGGTACTTCCGCATTGATCACCGTCGATGGAGAAAATCTTGTAGCTGCCTAGGTAAGGAGTACCTACCTATACCTATCTAGACCTAAAAAATCGCGACGTGACACACTAAACTTCATTTGCATTTACGCACGTCCACTCATCAGACCTAGTCTGTCTTAACATCCCCCTTGGACTCTAAATTACACGTGGAGTGTCGCTGAAGGATCTACCTTAATTATCCATCGTGCCCAATTTCACGTAGATCTGAGGCAGACTTGAATTCTCAGCATCAAGCATGATGGGGGCGAAAAAACTTGCTGGGGATTGTCATGGGCTGCTTTGCTTCGAGAGCACTCGCTGCCTCGGAGCAAAAACCCGGTATTGGATTTCGTAATTTAATTTCGGATGCCCATTTTAACTACGAGCTATGGTGGTGGTTACGGATCCAGGTGAGGAATCTCAACGTATTAATAAAACTTACAGTAGTAAACTTCAGCTGGTCGAAAGCACCATTTCGCATATGCAGCCCTGTTGTCGATTCACCACTGTTTAGGATTTTACAGTGAATCAGATAAAAACAAATCTTACCACCATCTTTATATCCCATAGAAGGTTCACATGGGTAGGACCTTATTCAGGTGTTGGCGGGTCCCATAGGTCTGAGTAAAAATGGAACGATAACTTGGATCTCGCCTCTTGAAACTAAGGATCATGAGACAAAGGCAGTGAATTTTATCGCTACTGGGTGGCTATGTGTCTGTACTGTCTGCAAGCGCATGAACATGTCTTCGCCAACAGCATTGCAAGGGAAATTTGGGAATTGTTGGATAGCCTTAAGGGGTATTGTTTGGCAATTCTAGCGCTTGGGTTCCTCGGCAAATGCTCCCGAACAAGAGATTAAGGTCCATAATATTGATGACTCGGGTTACCGATGGTCAGGAGCGGCACCTTTTTCATTCAAACAATCTCGTCCCATTTTCTGCAGATCTCGAGGCGTGCAGCAGTAGCGCCATGTCACCAAACCCGAGCATAACGCGGGCAATTTGTACTTGCTTCGCAATTTGGTCATTTGAAGACCGACGAACAAGGCGTCGGAAGATGCGATGATCTAAACGCCGAGAGGATGGCAAGCTTGGGTAGGACATTTCTGCACGATTCGAATCCCCCACGGCTTCGAAAATGCAGCACAGACTGGGAGATGGTGACTAGTCATTTCAATGGCCGCCACGGGATTTGGATCAGCGATAGAGGCTACGTTGACAGGCAGTGGCTTTGTGGAGCAATGGACCATGCCGATTTGGGCGGTTTGCGGGCGCGCGCTTAGAGAAAAGCGTTCGGCGAGGCTCCGTCAGTGTCAGTCGGTGTGTCTCGATTGTACCATACGTCGCTCAGGGAGCCTGAGGCTTGCCGTCCGGGCCACTGCCCCTCTGCCGCCCGACTCAGCCTATCTCTGCGTTGGTTTCGGAGAGGCGGCGACGAGGCCAGCGAGCAGCATCAGGTAGAGGGGATGATTTCATGAGATGCGCGATCATGTGGCTGCAGTGCTCTGACGAGCGAGCTCGGCGGCTCGCGATGCTGTCTTAGTTCCAAAAGCCCCTCTCCGCGGTCGACCACTGAGGGCGACGTTAGCTATTTTGCCTTTCATTTTCCGTGTCCGGCTTTGGTCCCTTGGCCTCTCGTAGCTCCGCAATCTGCCCGCCCGCCGCTCCCACTTGCTGCAGTCAGACTGTTCACGACTCATTGCTCAACACTGAGGCACCCCGTCTGCGGCTGCTGCTCGTCTGCACCCCAGTCCGCGTCGTGCTCGTGCTCGAGCTCCACTGTCCTCCGTCCGCTCGGTGGCTAATCTCGCCTGGAGGGAAAGGAAGGGAGCGTGGTCGTGCGCACGGCCGTCCACGCGACGAGGACAGGGATCCCCAACTGCACATCACCGCCGACCGGCTTGCGGCTTCATCACTGGCCTCATCCCAGACCAGTTCCTCGTCCAGCAGCAGCTTGCCCAGCACACGCTGCGGTGCCATCTCCGCCGGCGAGTGGCTCCACGCGTGCTCTGGCTGCTCTCCAGACAAAGACGCTCGTCTGCTGGCAACCAGCAGCAATTGCCGCTTAACCCAACCCGGACGACAACCGCATCTTACCGCAAGCCTCCGCTCGCGCTCCAGAACAAACACCGCTCCCACCGCTGCTGCCATCTCGCTGCCCACCAAGCACCGCGACCTGGAATGCGCCCGGCCCTGTGATCTTCCAGCTTCACCGACTGCCGCCGCCTGCGCAACGGATACACCCGCCGGCCCCCGGCTCTCGGCCGCTCTGAACCATCCATCATGGGTGTCTGCGCCAGCAAGAGCGACGAGGATGGCGAGATGAAGAAGAGGAGTATGATGATTGACAAGAAGCTCGAGGAGGACTCGAAACGATTAAAACGCGAATGCAAGATATTACTACTGGGTAAGATGACACCCCTCTCATCCTTCGCCGAGGGTCCCCACTGACACGCACGCTGAAAGGGTCGGGGGAGAGTGGCAAGTCGACCATTGTCAAACAGATGAAAATAATACATCAAAATGGATATTCGGTGGATGAATTAGCCATGTATCGGTTGACCATCTACAAGAACGTCGTCGACTGTGCAAAAGCCCTCATCGCAGCAATGCGCCAATTCGAGATTCAAACCGAGTCGCCCGGCACCGAGGAATATTGTGATTATATAATGGAATACTCGGTTGACCCAGACCCACATTCGGCGCTCGACATACGAGTCGGCCAAGCAGTCACGGCTTTGTGGGAAGATGCTGCAATACCCAAGATTATGGATCACTCGAGCGAGTTCTACCTCATGGATTCCGCTCCCTAGTAAGACTCTACTTGTTTTGCTTCTTGACCTGCATTATTAATAGTCCCAAGCTTCTTTGAAGAGGTGAATCGGATAGCTGCTCCCGATTACATTCCTACCGAGTCCGACGTGCTGCGAGCACGAACAAAAACCACTGGTATATATGAGACTCGATTTGTCATGGGTCAATTAAGCATACAGTATGACTGGCACCGCGATATCCCTGTCCATCGCTAAATTTATCTCTATAGCATGTTTGACGTCGGTGGACAACGAAGCGAGAGGAAGAAATGGATTCATTGCTTCGAAAATGTGACATCAATCATATTTTGTGTTGCTTTGAGTGAGTATGATCAAGTACTCCTCGAGGAGAGCAGTCAGGTATGCCTTAGGCCACTGCCGCCCCAGGAAGGTCTCAGCTGACTTTGTCTGAAGAACCGAATGATGGAGAGTCTTGTGCTCTTTGATTCAGTCGTCAACTCGCGCTGGTTTATGCGAACGAGTATCATTCTCTTCCTCAACAAGGTCGATCTGTTCAAGGCCAAGCTTGGCAAGTCTCCACTGGGCAACTACTTTCCGGACTACTCGGGAGGCAACGATGTCAACCGAGCTGCGAAGTATTTGCTCTGGAGATTCAATCAAGTGAACCGTGCACATCTCAATCTGTATCCTCAGTAAGAAAATGGAGAATATATATGACAGGGTGGCGACCATGCTGATTCAATGATAGCCTCACACAAGCCACCGATACTTCTAATATCCGGCTCGTTTTTGCGGCCGTCAAGGAAACCATCCTCCAAAACGCGTTGAGGGACTCTGGTATACTATGAAGACTGAATGCTTCGAATCCACTCGCAAACGCCGAGGGCGCCGACTCCTCTCAATGTGGCCGAGGCTTTCTGGACGAGATCTATTCAGATACTCCACGTCACCCACCGACATGTACATGTCCCCACAATCTTGTCTTTACGCTGCGTAATATGTCCTTCAACGCGATCCGGTTGCTCTCGATATATCCTCTTGAGTATACGTTCTACCGATATCGAATATCCTATGTGTCCTTCACATCCTGGCGGTTGCATCACCTGGCCGGTGGCAGTCTTTCTCACTTTCCAGCATTGGTGTTCGCGGCGTTCAACCAATCAAAGCATTGGCATTGTATTCATCAGGGCAGTTGGGATTTTGCCAACCGATTTGACGTCTTCCTCGACAAAAAGCGTTCTTTTCCTCATCTATTTTTCTCGACTGGGCCTACACGTTTTCCAAAAACGACACCGGGGGATTGGTATACAAGTTCAACCATCATTGGGATGCGCCTTATACGTTGGGTGAGGTCTCGGGACTTGTGCTGTCAATTCTAGACGGTCTGGCGATGCACGAACGCAAAATTGCGGCTTAGTTTTGGGGTCCTATGGGACCGGGGTGGTTGGCGTAACTCAGGCAAGATCTTGTTCACCCGGGCGAGGAGCCCTTTTGTGCTCCTCTTCCCGGATTTTCTCGTGCAGCGTTCAGGGAGTATTGCAGACGAGTGGCGGGTCCTGCAAGTGGTGGGAGATCTCCACGGACTGTTCTTTGGACAGAAGTGTCATGTTTTGAGTGGAACTGTTGGGCAACTACAGCACGATGCCTCGAGATGATAAGATAAGAATGACGACATTCGTACTCCAAAACAAGTTGACCAAGTTCTCGTGTTTCCCTTGACACCGTGATTTACATTGCCAGAAGATTAAGTATCCAAATGACACGAGTAAGACCAATGGGGTGCACTGCATCAACCTAATTTAATAGGTGCCAGTTTTGACAATGACTAAGCTAGGATAGTGGGACCTTTGGCTAGCCAATCAGGAAGAACTTAAAGGGAACGCCTAAACCGGACAAAGAGTCGGACGAAAACCTCCAGCTGAATACAATAACGCCCTCCAAGCTTTGTCATCGACAATTTGGCGATCTAAGGACGCTCCACATTACCACGAGTCGCTTTGATAAGCCATAATTACTACGCGGACGACATTGACGGTAATGAAGGTTGTATACCTAGTCAGATCCTGCAGTATAAAAGCTCTCACCGGAAAGATGAAAGCGGTGACATTATCTCTTTTCTCACCTCCTTGCAAAAGATATTCATTTCTTTCCAATCTTGACCCAGACTAAAAACCGTTTCCTCTACACCTGAGAAAACCACACGCTAGAATCTTCATCAGCACTCGTGATTTCTAACCAAGTACTTCATCATGGTGACTCCAACCATTCTCATTGTGCACGCCGCAGCGCAGCCGCCTCCGCTCTACCAACCACTAGCTCAGGCACTCCGAAAGGAGGGCCTCCCCGTCGAAATCGTCGACTATCCGTCCACCGGAGAGAACGTACCCAAGATGCAGGACAACACCGAGGACCTCGCCGCTGTTCGGAAGACGGTCGGCACGCTCGTCGATGCCGAGAAAGACGTGGTCGTCTTCATGCATTCCTACGGCGGCATCCCTGGGACGGGAGCTCTCGAGGGTCTGGCTAAAGCTCAGCGTGAGAAGGACGGCAAGAGAGGCGGCGTGATTCGCTTGGTATATGCGGCTTCGTATGCGCTACGCACCGGGGAGTCGGTGCATGTAAGCGGCGATTTGGATGCCGTCAAGGCATATGGGGAATACTTTGAAGATGTGAGTGATGCTCGTTTGGCCATGAGAATGTTTCATGAGCTAAAGGATGCTGGCAGACAAATGCCATGCGTATGAATAAGGAGCCTGCGATGTATGCGGTTTTCCATGACTTGGAACCGGCAGAGGCCGAGCATTGGTATTCGCTCACCAAACAGCAGAGTGTGGCTGCGATGTGGAGTAAACAGACGTATGAGGCCTGGAAAGATATTCCCTCAACGTATGTCCATTGCTTAAATGATCGAGTCATTCCGCCCGAGCTACAGGTCCAGATGGTGAAAAATGCAAGGGAGGTGCAGCCAAATGCGTTCGATATAGAAGTGCAGCTGGAGACGGGACACAATCCCGTTCTGAGCAAGATTGATGATTTGGTTGCAATCTTGAAGAAAGCTGCGGGGCAGTAGCTGCGCTGCGTCACGTCTTGGGATGGAGATTGAGGAGGAGATGTATCTATCATACCTCTACTCTTCCACTCTTCTTTGTGGTTAAATACCTGATGAAAAGCGGTCCACGGGGGGGGAAAGCTACAAGCTCATGGATTTTTGATACAGCTTCTTGCATTTTCCATGAATAACTGCTGGTATAGGCAATCACGTTCACTGTGCAATAAAGGATGGGAAAGGCATCGGGTGATAAACGCCAATGAGTTGTAGAGCTCCATACAAGCTTTTGACGACTCTTATGAGCAACAGTTTCGCAGTCTTTCTCGGAAGTTCAGTATCTACAGTACTGGAAACATGGTCTACTAGTTTAGCCGAAGCCATTGATCCTGTTATTATCTCATACTCTTCCAATGAAATGGAGTCGTGTCCTTTGCAAAGATTTCCAAGCCTCTGGCGTGGAACAAATGTCCTTAACTATCTGCCCGGCTGGAAATTTCCCACATGGGTCTGCACACAGTCCTCTTCATTCACAATCGGCAGAAATCTTCAAGACGATGAGATGGGCTACCCATTTTGACTGATAATTTAGGCTGTTGTCTCATTTTGTTTCCTATTCAAATATTCGTCAACAGCAAGAGGCTCCCACCGCTTGGGGTTTTCGGCGCTCCAAGTTCCAGGAAGAGCATCCACGACAGTTCCCGGATCCGGATTTGCAAAGAAAGGAATACTGAACCTCTCCAATGGTCCCGTGCTCTCTGGTACACCTGAGTTTGCGGGGCCAGCCACGCGATGAATAGTGGATCTATATCTACCATTAGTCCATCTGGCCAACAGATACCCAACGTTGACCAACACCATTCCCTCTTGTGGCTCTACGGCTCTGAAAATCCCGCCACGATTTTCGAAACTAGATGCGCTGGTTTTGCCTCTTACTGAGGTACGGTCTCCGATCTCGAGGCCGCCGGCGGAGTCTTGAAATAGGAGAGTCAGAGTATCGGAGTCGGAATGAGCTGCCATTCGTGGTCCCTTGTCCAAGGAAGGAGGATAATGCAAAAGGTTCAAGGTATAACATTTGCGGCTGTGAACCTTTGACAGAGAATCTTCTTCCCCAAGCCCCAAAGCAAGGGACACGCAATCAAGCAGATGGTCTAAGAGTTCCGCACAGTCCTGCCAAAACTTTTCCGTGAAAGTTCGAAAGCCAGGCATGCGCTCTTCCGTAGGCCACCCCGCCGGTAACGGGGTTGAGAAAGGGTTGGGAACAGCAAGACTTTCTTTGGCGCTAGCGTGAGCGCGAATGATCTCGCGACCTACTGCAAGGTATCTGCCACAGACGTACTTTTCGGCGTCTGATAGGGCAAAGAATCGTTTGTTCTGTGCAGAGAACATCGTCCGCCGGTCAGCTGGATCAACGTCGTAATCTAAAATACCCAACAGAGAATTTTGGCATTGGCGTCCGTAGGGAGAGCTCATAAATCCGCATTGGTTTGAGGACCTACCTAAAATGATTCGTACAGAAGATGATTTGACTGTAGAACGCGTCGAGCGTTGAAAAATTCGAGTATTCACTCACCCAGGAGAAAGCCTCTGCAATTTCAGAGCGGGCAATCTTATGGCCCTTGACATACATTAAGCCAGCTGAATTCAGTGCCCTATCGACATCTTTTGCAACAGCCAAGCGGTCTTGATGATTGCCATATAAGAAAGGCGCAATGTCAATGACTGGCACTTCGAGTTTTGGAGACATTTAATTTTCTTGAGGTCAGGGGCACCGGGGGAAGGAGCTAAATGGGGGCGAGGTAAAATAATACGCTATTGAACTGATAGTGTTTTCGTAAGGCGTTAGCGCAGGTAGACACCGAAACAGAGACGAGAGTCCTCTGCAAAATTCGCACTCCGGAGTAGTTGAAATACTGAGAATGCCTCTTGGACAAAAAGGTTGGCCTATTCGTCTTCCCACCTCACCGAGGATCCAAATTATTATCACATCTCACCTTGCGATCGCTGTTGATTGACCAGAGATCATTGGTTCCCACTTTTTATGCTTCGGGATTTGATGGTCCGACTTCACTTCAAATCAAACAATAGGCTCGTTCGTAATCGCCTCATATCTTTCCCAACATCAGTGAAGTTGTTGTTACTTAGTGGAACTGCTCTTCGAAAGTCAGCCTTGAGCGATCTCAGTTTCGGATCCTTCCACAGATTTTGAATCCAGATATGCGTAAGCAGAGATCCGCAGAAGCATACAGCTATCCGCAGGCAGCAGCAAGGCAGATTGCGAGGCATAAGAGCAACGAGAGGGGTAAGAATCCTGTCGTCTGCCTGGGCGTGAACATCGTCCTATCAGTGAGTCTGTATTCTACTCGGTGGATCGCCTCTGCCCAATTATTCGCACGTCCTATAATGTTCCAGCTTGTCCGGAAAGCTTCTCGCCCCCATCCTCTTTGCTGCAACTTTACTCTAAACGGCCACTCAAGGCCGCGAAGGTTGCTGCAAATGCAGAGCCAACGCCTCGATCCCACAAAATCAATCAAATCAAAGCGGGGAAATCAGGAGAGAATTCAATAATGGATTCTGCCTGGCCTATTGGCAAGGCTGATTTCCTGAGTCACAGCGAACAGACTCCGTAACGAGGTCAGGTACTAAAGCAGCCATCTCTCAGTGTGAAGGTGGGCTTCATAGGCGACTTCCATGAAACTGAGCAGCTATCATTTGCATTGAGTAGTACTCTGTTTTTAATCGACTGTCACCCGGTCTCTGACGCGGCCCGCTACATTCTTTATTGCTGAGACCAAGCTTATCGATTTAATCCTCAATCCTCAATGGCTCGCCGTGCCCACAAAATGAGGATCGGACTCGGATTGAGAGTCCGAGAGGCCCTCAGGCGAAGATTTGGACGTAATGATACTCCCAAAGCCGCAGATCAGGTGTTTACGATTCCATTGCAGCACCGGGACAATTCCTCGGAACATGAAGACCTTGAAAAAGATTCTTTTGCCGCTCCGGATACCGGAAAACAGCCGGAGCTTCCCTCGAAGGAGCTGGCCTTGCGAGGAACTCGAGACGATTGCCTGACCGTCGATGCTCATCGGAATAAACACGGCGAATGGGTGCTTGAGAAAAGCTCCACAGCTTTCCTTGAGGTTGACCCGAAGCCTGATTCGACCCTCGATCCATATTGTATGGTCGTCACCCGTTGGTTTAATGGCAAAACCCATGAATCCACGACATTGGAGATCAAGTCTCCATATTTGATCAGCGCTCTGCGCAACCTCGTCCCATACTACCCTGACAACTCGTCTCTTCATTTGGGAAATGTCATCAAGATCCAAGATCCCCCAGCATTGATCTATCACTATCGCAACGAATTACAGGAGTATGCGCTAGCAAAGGGCACTGATACCAAGACGAAGCTGCATATAACCTATGTTTTGAAGTATCTTCGCGTCCACATGGGAGAACAGATCGATGAATTCAATACTCACCTTGCACATGACCTTATCGCACACAAATACCTCTGGATGATTTTCCGGTCCGGTGGCTGGGTCTATCATCCTGCAGAAGACGAACTGCTTTTCTTCGAACGAGGAGCACCTGGTTTGGTTGGAAAGACTCCCGTATTTGAGCTAAAGTGCCACAGAGTCAATTACGACGGTAAGGACACTGGACTTGAGAAAAGGACTCTTGTCATACCAACGTATGAATACCCCAGAGAGGTCACTGCTTTACCTGTATACCCCCTGGAGTTTCACGACGACCCCGAGGGACTCAAGAGACGTCTAATTGCCCGTGCAAAGGTTTTCTTGGAGCTCCGAGGAATTCATGCACGCGATCACAAGGTATGACCAACATGAGGTACGGAATCATTCAAACTCCGCTGATACACGAAATAGGTCGCTGGTCGCATGATGATCGACTGTAAAACCTTCCATGAACGTGCCCAATGTGCCGGCAGCACGACATTTTACGAAATTTGCAAATGCATCTGCCCCGTGTGCCGCGGCGAGGTTGCCGAGACCGTCTCTGACTACGACCATGAGCTCCGCGAGCTCTCGGAAAATGAGATGTTGATGTGCTGTTCGCGTGTATGCGGCTTCTCGCTAACGTCGCATGACTGGATCAAAGTGTTTGTCCGGGATCTCTCCGAGATCAATTGGTCCACGGATGCGATCAACCGTCTCGTCATGGATGAAAAACAGAAGAAGGTTATTGTAAGCCTGGTCACCTCCCCGATATTCACGGAGGGTACAGACGCAGATATCATTGGATGGAAAGGTAGAGGGCTTGTCGCACTCCTACATGGAACGCCTGGTACGGGCAAGACGTTGACCGCAGAATGTGTCTGTGAAAGTCTGAAACGCCCGCTCTACATTGTAAACGGGGGGGAGCTGGGTACTGATGTCGCAGCATTGGAGGAGAATCTGCGGTTGATTTTGGAGCTTTCGAAGCGCTGGCAAGCGGTAATTTTGATTGATGAGGCAGACGTGTTCTTGGAACAGCGCAGTCCAAGGGACATCCAACGAAATAGTCTCGTGTCAGGTAGATATGCACGTCGGGGCTTCTGGTCGACAAAAGAACTAACGGAAGCATAGTGTTCCTCCGCCGTCTCGAATATTTTGAAGGTATTCTCTTCCTCACTACTAATCGAGTCGAGCATTTCGACGATGCCTTCACCTCACGTATCCACCTGGCCCTCAACTATCCCGACTTAGAGCCCTGGATGCGTCGCGAGATTTGGACGAATGCCATCAACAGGTTTCCAGCTAGCGAAATCAATATCCAGGATCCTGCTGCCCTCGACGAGCTGTCCAAAGTCGTTCTTAACGGGCGTGTGATCTCATACGGAGTCCGTACCGCCAAAGCCCTGGCAAACGCCGAGGGAAAGAAACTCACAGTTGCGCATTTGTGGGATGTGGTGCACGTTTATCAGAAGTTCAATGATCAGATGAGAGGAAGAGCGAAGGTTTTGACGATTTCCGATAGTGCAAATGGCGTTGCTACTCTCCCTGCTGGGTCCTAGGTGGAGGTAAAGCCGTTTTCACCTGAGTGTTTGAAAGAAGTGCTTCAATTGATATAACATTGCAATATGAGGAACGGAAACTTTGCTTGGTTAGTGCTACGGCCTCTGGGAAAGTGGTATCACAATCGCGTTCTAAGTCTGCACGTGTACTCAAGGGTTTCCTAAAGCTAATTAGTTGTTGAAATCGATATACGACTTATTGAGAAACGATGAGAGAAGTGAAGATAGGTCGATCAATTTTCACATCACCAGCATTCAGGCATTCGTGGGGACTCATACATACTCGTGAGCATTAAAATGTGCACCAGAGCGACTGATTGTAAATTATTGATCGAATAGAATAGCGAGATGCTGATCAAAACCTCTAATCTGATACACTGGCCGATTCGCTCACCTCATTATCTTGAAAGACTTCATCGGCGCATAACTGCTAATTTTAGGTAGATCTGGGAAGCTTTCAGAGTGACAGCTACGGTACCTTATGCGTAAAATTCAACGGCGGAAGATGCAGCGCGAGGATCAGTGATGACGTTGTGGCACCCCGCGACGCCAGGAACCACACTGCGGGGCATCAACACATCAAAACAAGATGGATGTAGTTGGCCTTGGCTTGGCTCACGTCGCCGGTTTTGCGGGTCCCTCAGGTAAGCTTCTCGCCCGGCCTACCTACCTAAGCTCTCCACCCCTCATTCACATCCGAGTACGCTTCATTTAGGATACTTGATACCTCCGCCCTTCATAGTTCTCTTCCCACTTTCTGCCTATCCTAAGCATAATGGCTAGCGTCCCTGGGCTTGCTGCTGGCCAATCCACCTCCTCCGAAGACCATGCTTCCAGCGAGCACAAGTTCCTCGGCGGGCTGCGCGAAAAGCTCAAAGAAACTCACCTCTACGACGTCAAGATCAAGGCGACCCATCTGAAGCACAAGCTCGGCAAATTCGAAAACATCCTCAATCCGAACCATCGCCACGATGAAGAGCACGAAAAGCAAACAGACGAGAAAAGAACCAAGATCGCCGAGAGCCACCGCTTTGAGAGCTTTGCGCCCGAGCATGATGGGAACATGATCAAGTGGTATGTTGATGGCAGAGATTATTTCTGGGCAGTCAGCGTTGCGTTGGAACGAGCCAAAGAGACCATCTACATTGAGGATTGGTGGCTCAGCCCGGAGTTATTCCTAAGACGACCGCCATATTTCAATCAGGAATATAGATTAGACCAGGTGTTGAAGAGGCGCGCAGAGGCTGGAGTCAAGATCTACGTGGTCGTGTACAAGGAAGTCGAGGCTGCCATAAGCTGCAATTCGGCTCATACCAAGCACGCATTGGAGGCGCTGTGTCCCCCGGGTACCAAGGGTGCCGGAAATATCAGAGTCATGAGACACCCGGATCACAACGTGTTCGAAAATGCCGGAGACATGACTTTCTACTGGGTATGCGGAAGCGCCTATGATCGACTTCCAAGATCGAGTCTGAGACTAATAATATCCAGGCTCACCACGAGAAATTCATCGTCATTGACTACGCTCTTGCCTTCATTGGCGGTCTCGATCTCTGCTTTGGTCGTTGGGATAACAAGCAGCATCCGCTTTCTGATATACATCCGTCCGGCGTCCAAAATGAGGTATTTCCTGGCCAAGACTTCAACAACAATCGTATCATGGATTTCCAGTCCGTCCAAGACTGGAAGTCCAATGAACTGTCCAAGGCCGAGTACGGTCGCATGCCTTGGCACGATGTGGCCATGGGTGTCATTGGGCCATGTGTCTACGACATCGCACAGCACTTTGTGTTGAGATGGAACTTCTGCAAACGAGACAAGTACAAGAGAGACGAGGAGTATGATTGGCTCCTGATGGAAGGTATAGGAGTAGAAAATGAAGACTTGATCAGCGTGCAAAGACCAAAGCATCCAGTTGGAGAATACGTACAACACCCGTTGAGCCCTCTCAGCTCGAAACCTTTAAGGCCAGACCAAGGAACAGTGCATGCTCAGGTCGTGAGAAGCAGTGCTGATTGGAGCAGCGGCATTTTGCTAGAGCACAGTATTCAGAACGCCTATATCGAGATTATTCGAAATGCCCAGCACTTTGTCTATATTGAGAATCAGTTCTTCAGTAAGTTGACAGACACCCGTCCTTTTTCGGACAAGGCTCACCGTCCTTAGTTACGGCGACCGGGGAAAAGCAGGCACCCATTCACAACCAAATCGGCAGTGCCATCGTAGAGGCCTGTGTCCGCGCTGGTAAAGAGGGCCGCAAATTTCGCGTTATTATCGTCATTCCTACTATCCCCGGTTTTGCAGGCGACTTACGCTCTGATGCCGCAACGGGGACCCGCGCTATCATGGATTATCAATATAAGTCTATTCACCGCGGTGAAAACTCTATTTTTGAGCAAATCCGAGCGCAAGGCGTGGACCCAACACAGCATGTCTTTCTCTTTAATCTTCGCTCCTACGACCGTCTCAATTTCACGCCCGCCCTGAAAGAGCAGGAGCAAAAATCGGGTGTCAAGTACCAAGAAGTGCAACGTGCTAATGCAGAAGAAATCATGAGCTCGGGGCTTCACTCCCTTGACCCCACGGATTCCCATGACCACACCTTAAGAGGTCATCATCATAGCTCTGATGATGCCGGCAACGAGGAACGTGAGAGATATGTCGATCGTGAGCGCAAGTTTGAGGCCCAACGAGACGCGGTCGGCCTCGGCGGCAACAATGAAGCCACCAGCAAAGACAGCATCGCCCAGGACGCATTGGAAGGTCAAGGTAAAGTGAGCGCCGAAAAATGGGATAATGGCAATCTCGATACCGAAAAGGAGAATTTCGTACAAGAAGAGCTGTACATCCACGGCAAAATCTGCATCGTCGACGATAGGATTGTGATCTGCGGTTCGTCAAATATCAACGACCGCTCTCAGCTGGGGTTCCACGACTCTGAACTCACAATCGTCATGGAGGACAAGAAGCCCCTAGAAAGCACAATGGACGGCCAACCGTACACTGCAGGCCACCACGCTGCCTCACTTCGCCGCATACTCTGGCGTGAGCATCTGGGCCTTGTACCCCCTCAACCTCTCGACGCATCCAAAGACCCCAACGCTCAACCGCCCGGCGACGGCGACAACGAATGGCTCCAAGGCGACGAACACGACACCTTCGTCGCGGACCCGATGAGCGACCGCCTCTGGCAGGAATGGACGGGACGCGCGACGACCAACACGGACGTGTTCCGCTGGCTCTTCCACGCCGACCCGGACGACAACATCAAGACGTTCGAGGACTACAAGTCCTTCATCCCGGAATCCGGGCACAAGCAGGGCCACCTGCACGACCTGTTCATGCCGGCCGAGACGATCAGGGGCGAGTTGGATAAGATCAAGGGGCATCTGGTCTGGTATCCGCTGGATTTCTTGAAGGATGCGGATATGGCGGAGCGAGGATTGCAGGTCAACGCTTTCACGGAGAGCGTCTACACGTGAGCCTGACGTGTATTCGGGAAGGATGGCATTGGGTCTGATGAGGGGGCATCCTGCGGGCACTGACTCGTTGACAAGGTGTAGTCATGAAGGATGGATAGGAGGTATCAGGCGAGCAGAACCCTATAATACACACTGTAATTGACTGAGTAACGAGGACCGAGTGAAGGCTTGTTCACTACTCGGTTGACATAAACTTTGAAAGAGTTTGATTTTTTCTACCACTGACGGGCGGTAATCTGCCGTGCGTGAAGGCTCACATGTGCCTTGATGTCCGTGAATGCCGAAAATATCGACAATGAATGTACGAAGACAAGGACAGACTCGTATCATGGCTCAACTGTCTGCATCTGGTTTGCAGTACATCAAGGATCACCGTCCTGCTCATCTCCTGATGCTAAACCCCGAAACTTGGTGGCCTTCTGCTCATTGCCGCTCCTATCCGGAATACTCTTTTCGGACGGATAGAGCAATGCTGACCACATAAGCACTCCCTGTTGTCAGTGTTTCAGCATGGTTTGCTTCTGGGGTACCTGCATCAGACCGTTTTCAGTCATCCTGATATTAATACATGTCAACCAGGATGGAGGAATAGCGTTTCGTGAGCGAGAATCACCATCGGACCAGACATCGAAGATTGCAGCTGGCCTGAGGAAGCCATGTTGGAAGACAAGGGCGATAAAGTCTATACTCGCAGGGATTGCCGGCAAAACCTGCTGACTCATGAGGAATCCTGGATTGATGGGAGCACCCAAAGATCTGCTAATCGTTGTGACAAACCTCTGGGTCGCTCGATTGACGTGTTCTCGCCTGCCATCGGAGAAGATCTCCCAGGATTTCAATCCTCCCATTAACCCTCTGCTCAAACCCAGAACCCTGGAAATCCGCCCCAGATCACCACCCTGTGTGTTTCCGACTCATTAGAACCTTGAACCCAAGCAATCCGTAAACAGGTCAGGAGTCCGCTCGTCCGAGGCCTGAGCCAAGCTAGTACGTAGCCAGTGCTCCAAGTCAGGAAAAGTCACGACCGCTTCCATCTACAACCCCCCACACGATCGCAAAGCAAAAACGCCAGGCCGGTGAGTCTCGCCTCACGATTTGAGAAAAATAGGGTGAAGCACGAGCCAGGGAAAACATTCGTTCCCCATCGGTGGGTCCCGATCTACGCCGCGACTCGCCAAATGGCGCCAGCCTCCGGGAGTCGCCGATCGACCAAAAAACAAAATTATGAAAAAGAAAAGGGCAGGTCACGGAGGGTGGTACGTACTTCTGTCGCGGCTGCTGTTCCCCCCCCGTCGATCCCGCCGGTTGCGCCAGCCTTTCCCGACGCGAGATCCTACTACGGAGTTAGGTACTTTACCCTGAGAACGATGTCGGAGGGACGAAAGGAAAGGGCGAGGACAAGAATAGTCAGCTAAATTATGGAGAAACATGCAAGGCGAACCAGGCTGGTGATTGGCAAGAGGATAGGGGATAGCGGCGACCGACGGCCTTCTTTCCCCCCGCGCGCGCGCGTTGATGGCTTGTTGTTCGAGACGAGACCTGCATGCAGCGTGAGGGAGAGTGTTCGATCCTATGTACTCCTGTGCCTACTTCCTTCACGCCGTTGTCCGGAACTTTGCCTAGACTTTGTTTGTCCCATCAAGGCGAGTCTCCAAGGGCGAAAAAAGGCGGCGAAGGGGGAATATCGCAACCTTCATCGTCACAAGACCTAATAATAGTGGAGAGGCCGTCTTTTGCTCTTCCAGTTTTGGCGCGAGGTTCCCACAAAATATTTCTAATACTTTCTTGGTGTGCCATCTAGGCCCTGGTCAAGAAGTATGCGTCGATATCGACGGGTCGGAAGGCCCGACGCGACGAATCTCGCGCGCACTGAAGGACTACGAAAACAGTGACGTGAAGGATCTCAATAATGGCTTTCTTTTTGTAACCTCTTCGCTATTCAAAGGGGCCAAAGTCGTTAGAGGATCGGATCGTCAGGACCCTTTCGACCCTTTCGGTATCGGGAGCAGCGTTCTCTGACCAACGCCGATGTAGGGAGGAAGGGAAAGGAAGGCTCGTGCCGTCTCCCTTCAGCATCCGTTTATCACCGCTTCTTGCCTTCGACGACATCGTCCCAGCGGCAGCGACTGCGTGCGCGTCATGCCGGCCGGAATTTAGGGAGCCAAGAATCATAGCGCGCACCGTGATCCATTGCAGCCTAAAGACGGTCTCAGGCTCGCAGCGGCGGTCTTCCGTCGAACCGTTGGTCGTAAACGTGACGGAAGATTTTACCCAAGTGAGCCTGCCGCGAATCAGGGCACATTGCGAGAGGAAAGGGTTGCTTCTTGCTGCAAAGCACATGCAAGTCCTCGTACTCAGGTTCTTGGGCTTGCATGTGCCACGTTTTTTTGCGCTCACCAAAGAGGCGAATCGTCGCCTCTCGCAGCTGGGATGCATGAGCGGTTCCTTCAGCACTAGACACAGAATGACCGGGGGAGCCTCAGGCGCTGCCGTGGGGGGTTCGAGGTGCATCATGTATGCTTCAGCTTTGAATGCAGCCATCGGTGCCATGTGGGAACCAGGAAGCTGAGGTTGCCTAAGCCGGGGACGACGCGTCCGTAAAAAAAAGAACTTAAAGGCGTTTGCCGTTCAGAGGTTGATGGAAAGTGTGCAGCGTTGAATAATGGATTGCTTGTTTATGTGGGAAAATTGGAATCGCTTAATATGATGTTTCATTGGTGGCTAGTCAATACCGTTCTCACTTCGCAGCTGGATTAGGAAGTAGTCAACCAGTGACCCGTATCATTACCTAGTTGATATTCTGAACGACCAAAAGAAGGACTGTATTCTTGTGGTGATGTTCAAAAAGAGTGTCACTAGGTACTTGGAAGCCGGCAGAATCCACTTTCTTCTACGGAGTCTGGAGTGGTTTTTCTTTTCCCATCGTGCCTCATACACCAATCAACCTCTCCGATCTGGCAGACCAAACGTCTGCAATACCACATTCTTCTCGCCCTTGATCCATGGTCCAGCTGAGCGTTCTATCCAGAAACTTTCCATATTACCCCTCCATCTTTGTCAGCCACACGCACTCCTCTGTTGCCTTCTCGCGGTTTCACGTGAAACAAAAGCAATTTGACATGCCAAGCAACAGATGGAGAGCATCCACCAACAACGAATTGATCAGGGGTTCAAAGCAACTATCTACTTCCACAATCTTCCGTCAGGCAAATCATTTGCTGCCTCTTGGATGCCTTGTTGTTAACATGACGCTCTTCTTGCTCAGCTGCAGGTGTCGTTGGACCATTAGCCGGACGGGGGAAACGATAGCGCGTAACCTTGCATGCCTGCCTCGTGGTGGCGCCGTTCTCCGATCAAGATCGCGCATCCATGCGCCCTTCCTTCCTGTGCAGAAGCTGAAACGGTTGCAACGAGATTAAGATCGTCGTGCTGCAGTGTATTGGTTACGAGCGCTCAGCGAACGTCTACTACCATGCTCACTTAATCTAGTAGTTCGTATATTGAGTGCTATGTTGGTAGAAGGCAGCACACTCTACGACAATGCTATTTTCGACCATGTGCCAACGACAGATTTGTGGTCGGGTTGTATCATCGCGACCCGCTCTGAGTTTCCTCACATTTACTGTCAGCTTCTTAATTTATTTTCAAGTGCGTCGTAATCCAACAAGTTGTAAGACCTCATTGAAGTAGAGATGAAGCGATCGTATTGTAGTGATCATATTCGACCAAATGCTTTGCTTTCGCCTGCGTATGAGTAGGGCGTAAATGCAAGTCGTCGTTGCAGCCTGGAAGCTGAATTGCCGCGTATACAAAAACAAATGACTTCGATTTGACCGTGCCAGTCCAAATGCGGCCACAAAGTAGGAAAATTGCGCGAGTCGCCAATAGCCAATTATAATCAAAAGTCGAGGAAGACATTAACGAAAGATATTAACGCTACACGTATGAGTAGATATCAACAGCGAATGGGTCGTTTTGTTTCATGTATTCAGGTGACCGTCAGCAACCGGTTTACGCCTCGCTAGTCCTTCGCTTTTGATAGTGATGAACAATGTCAACATTAATGCCAGAGCCAGTAGAGCTCGGTGGGTATTTGATGCAACAAAGGAAACGACAGAAAGCGAATTAAAAGGGGAGAAACAAGAAACCATGGGTTTAAAAACCAATTGGTCCAGTGAATGTCAGCCGTGTCGTCTGAGATGCTCATCTAGACTCCGAGCGAGTTCCCATCTTTTATGCCTTTATCAGAGGGGACAGAAAGTTGGAGACGTCCATTCTCGTGTCTTTTGGTGAAGATCTCAATTGGGGATCTATATTGCTGTCGTCGCCCCTGGGCTCCTGCAGTTTCGAGTGTATCGGCTGCGGAACTGGGAACGAGCTGGCACAGCGCCGGGGCTGCGGCTGAGCGCATTCAGGAGTCACTGCCGGAGTGGGCAGCGCAACAGCCGCGGTTGGGGGGTGGCTTCCCAAACTGGGCAGCTTCAGTGACTCCTGAGGCGGCGTTGCTCGTCGAGGTGGTTGCGACCACATCGGCGTCTTGAAGTGCGGTGCGTGAATACTGTCCAGAATCGGTACCGTGGGAGCCTTTGGCTCGTCGGCATGCGATGACTGGGTCGGGGTTTCGTGCTCAGTGTAATTGCCGTCTGCGTCGTAGACACCACTGGCTCGGCAGCTCGACCTGCGACGCTCCCATCTGTAGGGAAGTGGAAGCTCGATGGGAGAGCCGAAATGGGGAGATCGTCCAGACGTATAGGACGAACTGTCAGAAACAAGCGACGGAGCCTCGTTAGACGCTGCCGAATGCGAGGGAGAAGGGAGAGGCGAGTCAAAGCCTCGAGTAAGTCGGAGGCTGGACAATTGAGGCGTAGACTCCGAGGGACGAAATGCTGGCTGGAGTGACCTGGTGAATGGTGGAGGCTCGGGATAACTCTGTTGCTGGTCGTTCAGACGAGCTTGATGACTTGGTTGCTGTCCGCTGTAATGAAGCTGCTGGTCGCCTGCTGCATTGCGGAAGGATTGCTCCCCTGGATGGGAGGTGTAGGGTAGGGGTCGCTGATTTTGCAGCGGGGGTAAAATCGGTCCAGCGCTGTGAGCTGGTGGAAGCAGCTCTCGCCGGTCGTGGAGGGATAAAAGATGGGTCGACTGTGATTGTTGCAATTCGTTGTTTTGGCGAGTGCCTTGGCGCTTCCTCCTGTTCTGACCGCCATTCCACCAATTCTTGACAGCGTTGTCGCTGCGGCCTGGAAGCGCCCTCGCGATCTCTGCCCACTTCTTCCCCATTTCTCGCACCATCCTCTCGATAATCTCGCCTTCTTCCTTGGAGATTGGGTCATGCTTAAGATTTGGCTTAAGATTTTGATGATATCTTTCTCGGCACTGCTTTGGTGATCTGCTTTGAATCACTTGAGATATGCGGACCCAGTTATGGGCGCCCTGCCCCTGGACAAGGTTGAGCAGCATGCCATCTTCCTGCTGGGACCATGGCCCCCGTCGGTGGTTTCCCATATTGGGGCCGTCCTTAGCTTTGGCTGGTGGATGTGGATCTCTAACGGCTAACGGCTGCCCGACCGATGAGAATGCAGCGATTTCAGAAGAGACTTCCTGAAATGATACGCCGTCCTCGATGTGGGCACTTGCAAAAATATGCAGTATGTAGTGTACTTGGTGCTGGATCCATTGTAAGCACAAGACGAGAGTGGCAAAAGTGACGAAATTATTGCGCAAAGAAATGCAACGAGATCAAGAAAAAGGTAAAAGTGTTCAGAAGCATACCTGAATGATGTGAATGTTTAAAGGTCTGTTAAGCGAACATTGACAAGCTTGATGGTTCAGAAGTGGTGAGGTCTTGATGAACTGAGGGAAACCGAAACGGTCACAACGGCCAGGCACATGTATATGAAGTGGTGACCAGAGTGGAGAGCAGAAGAGCCAATAAGTGTCGTAGTCAAGAGAGTGGGTAAGCTAATGAGATTTTGGAGGTGACGCTAGATACGAGCTTTTTAAGGTGCGTCGCTTGGCAGGTAACTTCCCAAAGGTTTCCAGGGCGTAGTGGCTGTTCGTACTGTGGATGGCAGTGACCCAGACTTAAAGAAATTGGAATATCGGAAGGTTTGGTGGAGTTGATGACCCAATCGCAAAATGGTCCAGATCACCCAGCGCCTTGGGATGAAGGAACCAAGCGAGACTTTAAGAGGGGTGCGGGCAGACAGGTCCAGGATATCAATGGCAGTGGAGACTCGAGTGTGAACCGGGTACCTTGCTGGCGGGAGACTTAGGATTTGGTGGTAATGGCCCAAAACAGCAGCAGGTCCGGGCGGTGGAGGTACCACTAGAGTATCCAGATCGCCGGGCTACGATGTGCGACAAGGGTTCAGCGAGCGGGAGGAATGAGTAGGGATACGGTGGTCAGGACCGCGCAGCGCTGAACTCTCTGCACATCAGAGGGCTAAGACTGCAGGACGGGGCATTCCATGCACCTCCTTGCACCTACTCCAGCATCCTGAGCGCCTCTGTTCTTACCTGGACCACCGGGACGCGATCAGGCACGCTGGCGCCGAAATCTCGACGGCCGCCTTTAACGCCGCCGCGCCCGCTGCCAGCTGAACAGCAAAAGCAAAGCTCGATGGGGGTGGGAGGCATTGGAACCATGGTCGCTTTGAGCACGGCGGTCCCCATTCTGGCGAGCCAAAGTGATCGCCCTAACCGTCTACACAGAGTTGGAGGCGCTGGCCCGCGGGAGCTCAATCCTGATTCATCCGCCTGCCCCAGAGCGTGACTCGTGCTCCCTCTCAGTGATCCGCCGCCGGACGGTCTCACTCGACAGGGGCCGCCGTTGTCGTTTATCGTCGTGGTTGCTGCACGGTCAGAGTTAAGGTTTGCAGGCCATGTGTCAAATCGAAGTCGACGATCCGCCCCCCGCGTGCGAGCCGAATCCTCACCATCCTGTCATCCCAGCGACAAGGGGACTCAGCGCTCCAGCTCACCAGGGGTCCCTCATGGGAGGTGCGCCTCTGGCCTCGCTATGCGGCTCTACTCCGTACAGCAGTAACCAGTCAGGTTTACTCCGTACAGTGGAGGAACTTGGTGATGATGGCTGGATCAAGCAGCTAGCTAACTCCGACCACTGCTCGATGGAGTTTCTTCCGGCCGTAAAAGTATTACAAAGTACCCACTTGAGCAATTCCAAAGGACCTGACAGACGATAGCCCACTGGCCGACCCGTCCACCTACGGAAAAGATCCGTCATGACGCGCAGATCAAATCTCCCGTTTCGCTGGGTGGGCGAGATGATAATTCCCCCAGGATTCCTCGCCCAACGCTTCGTATTGCAATGTGACAGACCCGGCTGTGGCTTTCGCGCTGAATGCCGAACCCTACCTGGCCATTGACAGCAGCCACGCTGGACAAGAATAGCCTGTTGGCAGAGGGGGCGCTCAAACGGGGTTGCTGTCGTTTTGATGACACGGCGACCGGACGACGGGCACGTCGCATGCACGCGTGGAGCATCATCCTTCACCCATCGTGCCATCTCGCAGATAATTAGGTAGGCAGCTATTACCCGCACATAGAGCCGATCTCGGTGAGACAGCGGCGAGCGTTGAGCAACGGACCCGAGGGTGTGGGCAAGAGAGATACGGTCCCGCGCTAGGATCTGCCAGCAGATTTGGGCTAAGCCGGTCTGAAATTGGCGCGTATGCTTAATCATCGGGCTGCGAATGACCAGCCCGTAATCAAATACAAATACTTTGGCGAGCCAGGGGTGGCCGACGGCGCAACATCGGCCAAGCGAACGGCGGGCCCCAGCGAAAGGGATGGTTGGGGCTAGGCGAGTGCCCCGTTTCCACTTCCCAGTGCCCAGAGCTTGGATCACCCGTCGACTATGGGAGCATCCGCGCGTGGAGCGGAAACGCAAAAGACAGGCGTGAAAAGACGTTGAGAGTGACGTTGCTACCACAGGTACTCCGTACTGAGCCCCGGGTGCCCGAGTCGCCCAGCTTTTCACACCTGCCGGCCCTCGCCCTTTTTCTATCACCAAAGCAGGCAACGTAGACGAGCGAGGCAGATCGCCAATCGGCCAAGCAGATCCGGAGATCTCCCAAGCAGAAAAAGGGTTGCAATCTTCTTTCATGATCGCCCCCAGTAAGAGTGAGGCGTCGCTAGACAAGGCCCCTCCCTACGCCAACAACATACGTAAGAAATACCCCGAGCAGCAGAGGTGAGGCTCTGCTCTGTGCACTCCTTGGCTGAGCACGATGTCGCCATCGAGCTGCGGGCAAACGGAGAGGGTGCAACAATGACCAGTCACTGCGATTCCGTTTGCTGCCAACATCAGGGGCTCCGCGACCAGCAATTTTTCAAACGAGCTGGCCGTGTAGACTTTTGCCGTGATGAGCGAGGATGGAGCCAGGCGCAAGCAGGTGCGGTGCAGCTGTGGCTGGTGGATGATGCCTGCACAATTTCGCAGCGCAGCACCCGGGGTACCCAGGGCGAGGATTCCTGGGGTGCGGGCGCTCGACCATGAGATGAACCCCCTCGTCACACTCGCTAGATTTTCCTCCAACAGGTCTAGCTCGATCCCAGCAGCTGTGATCTCCCCGTGCCGTCTCTCCGGTGCGTCAGGCAAGCGAGGCCCGGCCGCCACGGTTTGAGGGAGACGGCGATCCGTGTCAGTGGCACTTTACTCCAGCAAATTGAGCTGAATTAATGCGCAAGCGGGGCCGGCTGGCTTCTAACATACCTGAACCGGTAAGGCGGCAATAGTCGAAGGGGAGCAAAAAAGCATCACCCTTGACCGTTTGACTTCATCCCCCCTTTTCCTGGCGTCAATCAACGCACGAAACGGGCAGCCGGCATCTTGAGATCGTTCATGGCCAAGATCGATGTCCCGGGGCTCACTGCTATTTCGAGTCGCAACCCATCTACAGATACGGTGATACCTTCCACTCTCTAAGCTCTTATCTGGCTGTCATCAACGGCCGCCGTGACGTGAGCTTATTACTAGTACCTCCTACTTTGGCGTCAACGGAATAACTCCACTTGCTCGTCCATAAGAGAATGAGTGGCCAGGCTAATTTGGCGGCAACGGCCTCGGTGATTGATTCCTGACTTCTTGAAGGGCCGAGTTGCACAAGACTGTTCATGAATTTCAAATCATCCTCACCAGATTGTGAATCAAGGCATTCTTTTCTCTTCACAGACGAATAGCGTCGGAATACGAGTTCATGTTCAACAATGTCTCCGGCTTATTCCATACCCTGACTAGAGCATAGCATCTCTTGGCAGTCCAGCCTCAGCTCGAGGTTCGATCCCGTAGAATGAGGAGCTCCAAGTTTCGGACTGATCAATCGTGACCCCAGAACATGCATCATGCAAGGTGTGGAGGGTTTGACGGCGGAACTGGATCCATGGATCCATGAATCCCTACTGCTGCTTTCACACGACCTCCTGTTTCTCTGACACTAGCAAACACTGGACACTGATTCGACGTCCACGTGATCCCGTAAATTCAAATCGTTTGAGATGCTCGATCTCATCAAGAGGCGACCGCTCAACATCAAAGCTAGTCGTCTCGGTGCCACACGCAAGAGCGCGGCGAGGCACCGTCTACGACGCGAGGAGGCGCGGGCTGGTTCCACGACCAAAGCGCAGGCTCCCGCTGACATGGAAGATGACAACTAGAATCATGGGCCACATGCGACTTTGTGGCTTGCCCATCCCCGGCCCCGGCCGCCAGGGAAGATCATGCACTAGTGTCAATCAATCAAACGGTTTTTACTGGAATGTTTGATTGGCTCGCCTTGTTCGTCGCTTCACGTAGAGATTTTCACCTCCGTTCACCTGAGCGGCCCGTCTCGCGCGAGAAGCGACTTCTCCACGCAAATCTATTTTTCCTTCGTAGTAGCTCCGTAGGTTTGGGGGCGAAGGCATTACAGCCGTTAGGGGCAGGTCCATCACCACCCCATAGTTTGGCCTCATATTTCCCTCAAGCCGATGCTCTACGTTCCTGACTAGCTACCAACGCCTTCCCGGCAGCTCTTTCCCCATCCAAGCCCTCACCGCCGACTTGAAGCTTCGTAGCCAGCTCGAGATGGAAGGCAAGGCAAGGATTTCCGTGTAACAGCCGTATCTTCCTCAGTCTTCCATCTCCAATAAGGCGTGCCCTTTCATCCGAGTTACACAAGATCAAATCTCGCAGGAATCTCCGGCACATGACCCCTTCCCTACCTCCCGTGTGGGTCAAGTACGAAGGAATTGGCCGAGGTTTAGCGAGCGTCGCTTCACGTTGCCGTGGCTGCAGGTAAAGGCTTCGACTAATTGGCTCTTCCGTATTGCCGGGTACCCAACTTTTGATGAGGACCCTGGTAGATACTGTAAGTCTTCCTGATTTGTTCGTTGGATTAAGATCAATCTATTTTCGACGAGAAAGAACTCCGTATGTCGGCACTCTTCTTCGAATCTCGGGATTAGTCCAGGACACGGGAATTGTTGGCTGAACTATCAGAACGAACTCTTGAGAAGGTCTTGCGCCCAAAGCCCCAAAGAGTCTGCACGTCCTCCTCGGGCTGTGCAACACGTGCGCTTTCCGTGGCACATGCTACTTGCATATGCCACGCATGAGACTTGCGTACAGCGAAAAGGCACAGCAGCAAGAAATTTTCCGCTCCTACCGACGACCCGAGCAAGGTTTCTCAAAAGGCTGGGACACGCCAATGGGCCAAGAATGCCTGGGTAGTCGCTTTCAGAACTAGAGAATGTTGTCGTCCTATATCGGTCGTCATGCCTATAATCACAGCCTTTGTCCCTACGGCCTACAGGACGCCGAGGGAATGTGTATGGCCATAATGATCCGGGTGAATCTCAGAAGGTCGGTTCATTTCCGCGTCACTCATCCAAGAGGGATTTCGTTGCACTGCATGAGCAGGTTGCGCCCGAAGCAAGACAGCTGCCAGGACGGATTTATTTCCTCGCCAAGCGCTCTGAACCTGGTACTCGGGCTCGGGGTCTTGCCTAAGGTTTGCTATTGAGTCTTGTGTTAGTTTCTTCTTTCGTAGCTTCAATGTCTGCATGACTTTCTTGTCAAACTTTCACTGTCCATATGTATGGCTTGGCTTATGCGGGCATGAGGGTGGAAATGTGGCATCACTGTTCAAAAGCTATGAACCTTCTAAGTTGCATTTCACGTATCCAGATGCTGGAAACAGTGTCTCTGTCATGCGTTTCGTACAGCCTTAAGAGTCTCGCATTGGTCCGGACATAATCCCTTCTGCGTCGAGAGGATTTCCATATTGGATGCTGCGTCCGTTTCAACGTCAACTGTCATCCTATTGACGGGTCTTATCTATATCACTGATGTCTGGATTGCTTAAATGGCGGTAGTGGGTATGCGCTGCGGATCTGACGTCCCAGTGATCCGCCTTTCTCACCTAACGAATGCTACCACATGCCCCATTTTAACAATCCGATCCGGTGTATAATGCACCCTTTCTCTCGTATTCGCACAGCAATCACGACATATATCACCAGCATTGTCTTCGACCATTACACGGCTGAATTCTGGATACTTTGGCTATGCAGCAAGGGGTGGTTGGTCCTTCACCCGCTGATTCGTAGAGAGCCGGGGTCGTCTCGACCATCTGTAACAACAAGCTCTCCCTTCCCGCATTATAGTATAGGAGGGCGTTCCCAACCTGCATTGCTTACTGCTCAAGCTGCAAGTGCTACCACGAATCACCTTATCTCCTGACTGATCTTATCTTTCACACCACCAGATCAAGACTTTCCGAGTTCCAGAGTTCCACCTTTCCACGCTTCTCGACCGTTTTTATGCACCTTCCCGTCCCCTTCCAGTACCCGCCTTACGGATCACCCCGCCCGAACTCTTATTACAGCATCTCTAACGGGTCTGATCACGATGCAGCAACGTGCATTGATGCAATGTATCAACCCGAAGGATACAACGACATGGCTACTTCATAACGAAAGCCCAGAGATTGCAGAATCAATGACGAAACCGGTACTGCTTGTACCATGGATTGTTCCGAAAGCGTACTATTGGGGGATGCGAGATCGGAGCTTGACGCCACAACCATCAGTCGAGATCGCCGAAATTGCAACCCAGAACCTTGGTCATGCAAGGCGGAGACCAGGGAAAAAGTGCGAGTTACACGGAGGACTTTGAGATGCTTCATCTTTGGCAGCGTAAGATGGACATCGATACGTTAAAAATCAAGTCTCGAATTTGTTTGACCATCCTATAGCTGTAGGTTACATTGATGTAGGCGATGACCTCTCGCGGAGATTCCAGCAAATATTTCAACGTAGCGGTGTGGAATGAAGCAAGTACTTAAGCAATTCTCACTCGGGTTGCCCATATAGTTGGGTCAGTTACCAGCATTGTGCGGATGACCAGCTCGGAATTGATTAACAAAGGTGCTTTTCGTACAGGGGCCGTCCTCTGCGCCTGGAAAGCCGTTGGCCTAAATGTCTCTTCTGTCCACGAACGGACAAGCATTGTGTCACGCAGGTAGCCGGATTACTCTTGAAGGAAGGCCAAGGCCGTTCACTACCATAGTCGATCAGGATACGTCCAGACCCCTGTTCGCTTATCTTTCTTCACCCAACGGCCCGGAAACCAAAGCATTTGGGAGCGGCGTTCTAAAGAAGTAAACGTGTCGGCTTGAGTCGCTTTTCCGAGCTTGATATATAACTGCCTCGGTTTTGATGGACTGGGAGAATTGATCGCGCTCATACCATTGTTTGATGTGCTTGAAAGGAGCTCTCCGTCGTTTTAAAAAAAAAAAATTCGACTGTAGTGACCCTTCATTTCACTTCCGTAGACTTCGAACAGGATGTATTGTTAGAGCAGGATATGCTGAGATTAGGCCTTTCGGATTTGAAAACCATGGCAACAAGCAGAGAACACCATAGAAAAATGCTGCAGAAAATGTACGTTCATCACCCTGCATCTTGTCCCAATAGTCAGGTAGCCAATATTATGTCCACCTCTACAATGCGGACACGATCCTTCGACGCGACGTCCAGCCGACGTCCACCTTACCAATGATCATCTTTTATATACAGATTCCATTCAATTCTCGAATTCCGTGCCTCATGTGGCTTTAATGATACCACATAATGCTTAGGTGAGACATGACGACTCCAAGGTTATCTCTTTGATGTCGTCCTCTTTCGTTCCCAGTTCCAATGCAGAACCAGTGGCGCCTTGGAGTACTGCGCTCCTGGCCCAGCGGGATGTCTCGCAACAAATCCCAATAAATTTCGTAACCAATCCCGCAATATCCCTGGCAGTTGCTTGCTTTGGCGAAGGTCGCTACGAAGATGACATTGCCAAAACGTGCATCTCGAATCTGCTCAGCCTCGGATTCCGACGGCTTCTGGTGGATGTTTATTGGGACGTCTCTCGACGTGTCTGGAGTCTTTGCCCCGTCCAAGTCCCGGATGCCAGCGGTGGGAATATGCCTTCGTCAACTGTGCCAGCTCCCTCTGCTTCAAGTGCTCACATTACTTCAGTTCAGCTGAGCAACCCTACTAAAGTAGCAAGGGTGGATGTGCCCTATACAGCTTCATCAGTCACGAGACAATGGGCCCCTCGTCAGATCGCATCGACTTCAGGGTCGAGTGGAACTCTGAGTGTTTCCTTTGGTGCCGGGCCTGGCTCAGGCTCGACGACGTCTAAAAGCTCAAGCAAGCCAGCAACTTCAACGAGCTCGATCGCTCCCTCGGCTTCGATGCTCGACTCTCCCAGTGGACCCGTATATCAGCTTGGTCCATATTCGTGCACGTCAAGCATCCAACTTCCTCTGCTGGCTAATATAATTTCCCAATACCTGGATAGCTCGGAGACTACTCTCGCAGCATTTATGCAGTATTTGGAGATCAATGTGCACGCCGCCGCGACTTTGGACCATCCTGAGGGGCCTGCCTCGGCAGTCCAAGATTCGGACTTACCAGGCTCTGGGAGCTTCTTAAGTGACGCTCTAAGCGGAAGTCTTTCCCCTTCTCTTTATACGCCGAACATGTTGTTCGCAGATAGAGCGAACCTCAACGCATCCTGGTACAGTACTCCCGAAGAACATTATCCAGATTCAAACTACTTCACATCCCAAGAGGGCACCGAGGGTATTCACAGTAGCTCTGATGGTTGGCCTTGCGATGCGTACATCGAAATGGAGCGATTCCACCGTCTGTTGATTTCACTTGGCTCGATAGATCCTCAAATGAGCGGTTACAATTCTGATGCAGATGGCGCTTCAATCTTTGCACCAGGATACATTCAGCAGAATCGTACCACATCATTTTCATCATCGGGACAAATCACGTCAGGCTGCTTTTTCGACCCAAACATGGATACTTTCGCCAGAACCAACAATTCCTGGGCCTTCAGTAGCGACTTTGTCCTTCCCTCGAGCGACCGCTCTTCTCTCACCACCGCCAACATCTCTATTTCCAACCTCACTTCGTGCGGCATCTCCCCTCTATTAATGCAAGCCCCCTTCAATTCTACAGCCGATAATGAAACCTCGATCCCAGCCTACGCCTCCCTCGCATACTCCGCAATTTGGTCCTGGGCCCTGAACGAGCCCGCCAATAGCTCCACTTTCTCCCCCTACTATTCCTCTCTCTCCAACCAGCCTTCTCCCGCTCAGTTCCGCTGCGCCGCCTTCGATGCACTCTCCAACCCTCCCGGCCGGTGGCACGTCGCCGACTGCACGGGCCGCCACTACGCCGCCTGCCGCTCCGACAGCAACCCCTACCGCTGGAGCATCTCCTCGTACCGCGGCGCCTACACCGAAGTCAACGACAACTGCCCCGCGGGATCGACATTTGCGGTGCCTCGCACCGCCATGGAAAACTCGTACTTGCTGAGTACGCTGCGCTCGAGCCGGCCGGACATCATGGCTGCTCCTGCGTCGGGCGACCCGGATGGCGACAGCGAAGACGACCCGAGCAGCGGCATCATATGGATCAATTTCAATTCGTTGGGGACGGCGAATTGCTGGGTCGCGGGCGTGAATCAGACGTGTCCGTATGTCGCTGCCGATAGCGCGGACCACCGGCGGCAGGTGATTGTGCCGACGGTCGCGGGAGTGATAGTCCTCTTTTTGGGGCTGCTGACCATGTTTGTCAAGTGTGCGGCAAATCGACAGAGTTCGAGAAGACGGAGGAAGCGGAAGCGCGAGGGCGGTTGGGATTATGAGGGCGTCCCGAGCTAGGATATGGAAGTGGGAACATGAATGCATTGAAGAGTGGTCTTGGTGCTTGGCAAAAATAATGACGAATAATAATTGTATTGCTTGGGTATAGTATAGATGGAGGGACGAGTTTCTTGATCCTTTTTGAAATGTATAGTAGATCCACGAGACCCATGAGGGCCATCCGAGAATCCATATCCTTTGATACCAAAGCAACATGAAGTACCCTACTTGACGCCTAACCATGCTTCTGTATTTTTCCGCACGACGCCTCGCTGAGCTAGTTTTAGGAATCGTAACCTCATAAATGATCTCACACAACATTCTCCAACGCCGAAATCAACAGTCAATACTACGTCAGTCGTCTTTCGTCTCGTTCTCCACCTCCATAGCTCTCGTCGCTGTCCCGCCACCCGTACCAGTACTTGCTTCTAGCGGCGGCGCACTCAAGCTCGACGACCGTGCTGGACTATGCGGCGTGGATGATCCGCTGACACTCATCTCCGAAATCTGTCGTTCTACTCGGCCTCGTCAGTACACCGAACACCTCCCAACCATTCTCTCAACCACAACCATAAAAGGACTCACCGAGCTCCCGTATCCGCTGTTTCAACATCTGGTTCTCCCGCGTCAGCATCTGCGTCTCGGCCTGATAAAACGTGCTCTCGTCCCGATCCCTCCCCTCCCTCTCCGCCGCTCTGCTGACCCCGGCTCCGCCCAACGTAAAGTCCGCCCCCTCGCCCCCTTCATGTTGTCGTAGCCCCGAGGACAAGGGCGGCAGCGCAGGACTCCCCGTACGCGATCCGCCACTGGCACTGGCATGCGAGCGCCGCGACGACTGGCGCGAGAGCGAGGGCCGGCGGTACTCGTGGCTGGTGCGATGGCGCGGCGAGGCCGGGCGTTGGCTCGATATGGATGTTGCTTGGGACTGCGAAGGGGGTATGGAGGAGGAGGGAATGCTGAAGCTGCGTTCGGATGTCGGGGTGCTGTCTTCGATCGCGGTGGCGGCCCCGGGGTTGCTGGCGGAGTGGTTCGAGCGCTGTAAGGTCTCGAGTTGGGCTTGCTGCTGCCGGATCATGCTGAGCAGGCGGTTGACTTGGGCTTCTTGTTCGGCTTCTAGCTCTTGGTGCAGCTCGCCTAAGCTCGGGGCGCGGTGGTGGTGTGGATCGGCAGTGGCCATTGGTATGGGCGATCGTGCGAGAGATGCTGTGCCGCTGGTGGACTGAGCTGAACCGTCGCTGGAGAGGGGGACAGGTGTGGGATCGTTGAGGTTGAGGTTGGTCATGAGGCTTGAGCGTCGGCGAGAGGAGCGGCGGGAGTCTTGACTGAGGCCGGCGGCATTCATCGAAGCTGTTGTTGCGAGGGGTGAGTGGGGCGATGAAGAGCCCCGTGGGTTTTCCGGAGAGCTTTGGGCCGGCCGTAGCTGAAGGGGGCTATTCGAGCCAGAGGGAGAGCGCGAAGGAGGGAGGGAATTGAGGTCGGGCGCCATAACGTACAGAGACGTGAGGCGCGAGGGTCTTTTTACGTTTCGTTCTCCTTAATAGAATGAGTGAACCATCGTAGATTTAGGGTGTGTTTGTGTAGTTTCGGAGGCAAAGTTGGGTACAAATTCCCCAGGTTGACGTGGGGTCCCCCGCTTTGGAGTCAGGCGACAAACTTTCCGACGCGTCCCCAGTCGCGTTCCATTCGTCGTTGCGCTCTTCCACCATGGCTTGACATGGCCACCATCAAGCCCATCGAGGGTCGCTCCGTTCACCAGATCCAATCGGGCCAGGTCATTGTCGATCTGTGCTCGGTTGTAAAGGAGCTTGTAGAGAACAGCTTGGACGCGAACGCCACGTCCATCGATGTACGATTTAAAAACCAGGGGTTGGACTCAATCGAGGTCCAAGATAATGGCGATGGCATCAGCCCAGAGGACTACGAGACGATAGCACTGAAGCACTACACGTCGAAACTCTCGTCTTATGAGGATCTGTCCGCTTTACAAACCTTCGGCTTCCGCGGTGAAGCTCTTTCTTCATTATGTGCCCTTTCTAATTTTCACATAAGGACGGCACAGGGCAAAGATGGCTCGAAGGGCACTCGGCTGGACTTCGAGCCTTCTGGTAAGCTCAGGAATACCTCCGTAGTCGCGAGCCAGAAGGGAACTACCGTAGCTGTTGAAGATATTTTCCGGAACTTGCCTGTACGACGGAAGGAGCTTGAGAAGAACATCAAAAGAGAATATGGGAAGGTTGTGAATCTCTTGCATGCCTATGCATGTATCAGTACTGGAGCGCGCTTTGCCGTAAGCAATCAGATGGCGAAAAACAAAAAAGTTACCGTTTTCTCCACCAAGGCGAACTCTACTACCAAGGAGAATATCGCAAACATCTATGGCGCAAAGACTCTGTCAGCTTTGGTTCCACTGGACTTGACCTTAGAGCTAGAGCCCAGCAGTCGTCCGACCCAAAGCGCTCGGAATTGGAGCACACAAGATGATGTAAATTCTAGAGAAGTTAAGATACTTGGTCATATCTCGCGTCCAGTATTTGGCGAAGGCCGCTCAACTCCAGATCGGCAAACGTTTTTTGTCAATTCACGGCCTTGCGCACTTCCGCAGGTCGCCAAAGCGTTTAATGAAGTCTACAAGTCTTTCAATGTTTCGCAGTCCCCTTTTATCTTTGCGGATATCAAATTAGACACAAATGCGTATGATGTCAACGTATCTCCAGACAAGCGAACAATTCTACTTCACGATCAAGCTACGTTGTTGGAGAATCTCAAGACTTCTTTGACGGAATTGTTCGAGTCTCATGATCAGAGCGTTCCAGTGTCTCAATTCCCGTCTCGCAACGTACTGTCTTCCAAACAGAAAGCAGTGACAGCCTTTTCTCTAGACGACCAAAGCCCTAGTATGTTGCCTGAGCGAGGAACTGTCGATGATGGTGAGAGCGAAACAAGCACTACTCAGTACACAGAGAGCAGTAGCGTAGCTCCACGAAACACGTCTGATAATGGGCACGTAAGCCTCATTGAGAAGTTTGCCAAGCGGAACGCGACCTCTCAAACCGAGCCCCTTAGTGCACTAGGACCAAACGCAGGCCCACCAAAGGAGAAACCAAAAATTTCGAATTTTATCGAATCTCACATGGCGAATGAGAATGGCGATGCCCAGACTTCCAGGAGAGAAGTCATGGACGCCCAGCAAAACACCAAGAGAACCACTGGAGAGAATATTGAGACTTCTACCAAAGACCACCCCGAAAAGACTACCGAACCACCCAGAGAACCGAACGCCGTGCAAGATTTCAATGATCGAATAGCTAGCCAGCAAGCGAAGCGCCGGAAGTTAGCCGTTTCCGAACTAGGGCCTTTTTCAGAGGACGAAGAACCAATCCCTTCTGTGCCCACTGGCTCTCAGAGGGCATCTCCAGGACCTGTCCAGAACGCTTTCGATCGGATGCGACCAAAGAGGAGACCCATCGAGGAAGCCACAATTACGATTGGCGATATGACGACGACGGCGACGATCGGCCCAAGTAGTTCGGCAAGAAAGCAACGTTCATATTATATCAAAGACTCGACTAAGAGGAGTTCGCCCTTAAACCGATTCAGCAAAAGTCTCCGTGCATTCTCCGCTCCTGGGACCCAGACTATTGGAAGGGAAGAAATCGAGGATGACTCGGCTGAAGAAGACCTTGGTCTTGGGCGAGGCAGAGTTCAGAGCTCCCAATCTCAGGGAGGCTCCGAGGCTACTTTCAAGGCTGGCTCCATGACTGGCTTTGAAATTGAATCTGACAGGGAAGTCGAAGAACCAGAAGACAAGCGAAATGCTCAAGAAGATGAGAGAAGTGTGCACGGTACCGAAGCAGGTGGAGGAAAAGAAGATGACCTACTTGATGAGGAGTCAAAGGATTCTGTTGTAGATGAAGACGACAATCTTCTAAATGCAGGCATTTCTGGCCCTGACGCGCTCCAGGTCGCAAGCCCTGTTGACGATGCTTCAGATGAGGAGTATATCGACGAAACCGAGAAGAAAGCTCGCGAAGATGTAAGAGTAGCGCAACTCATTCAAGAAGCGGAAGAGGCAGCTGCAAAACCAACGGAGGATAACCTGAAGCGCGCATCTCATATGCTCAAGGGCAGGAACCAGAAATCATCCACCCTCTCTTTAGTCCGTAATCTTGAAACCACGGTCGAGCGCATTGGTCGGCAGCAGGCTCGATTGAGCGCTGCACTTCAATCGCTCGACAGTCAATTACATGAAACAGCAACAACTGACGAGGATGCGGTGTCGAAGTCTGCCGAAGAGCGCCTCTCACTCACAGTTTCTAAATCAGACTTTGATCAGATGGTCATCGTTGGGCAATTCAATCTTGGCTTCATTATTGCAATGCGACCTGCGACTACAGCTGATACCTCTGATGAATTATTTATCATCGACCAACACGCATCCGACGAAAAATACAATTTTGAGCGCCTGCAGCGTACGACGATTGTCCAAAACCAGCGTCTGGTCCATCCACTTCATCTCGAACTGACAGCTATTGACGAAGAGACTATTCTCGAGCACCCTGACGCACTTGCTCGCAATGGTTTTCTCGTGGAAGTTGATACTGAAGCTGAAGACACTCCGATGGGTCGACGAACGAAGCTGCTCGGACTGCCAATTAGTCGAGAAGTCACTTTCACCCTTGGCGACCTAGAAGAGCTGTTAGTTTTGCTGCGCGAATGGCACGGCTCGACGAGCACGACTCAGGGCACCAATGCAAACCCTTCGAACGCTTTCGACGCTCTTCGAAGGATGACTTCGAACCCGAACGACGGCATCGAGATTCCTCGACCGGGCAAAGTCCGCAAGATGTTCGCCATGCGTGCCTGTCGCGGTAGTATCATGATTGGTCGGACCTTGACCAACGCCCAAATGCAGAGGGTGGTGAGTCATCTTGGTGGCTTGGACAAGCCGTGGAATTGTCCACACGGAAGACCCACAATGCGACATTTGGCCAGTCTGGGCGAGTGGAAAGGCTGGAGGGAAGGTGATGGTTTGCGAGGACTCGGCGAGGATACCAGAGGCCCCACGGACTGGGTGTCGTATTTGAAGAGTAAGAGGGAGAAGCCAATACAAAAGGATAAGATCGTATACGGGGCTACTGGTAGTGAGTGGATGGAGACGGAAGTGGATTAGGTTTGGTGAGATGTTCGTTGCACATATATTTCAATAATTTTTGATACTAGCTACGTACCAACTGTACCTGGGGGAGTGCCTGTATTTAGAGCGGAAGATGCCTCATGTATCAACAAATCGTATCATACACCGCGGCTGGTACGCGTGCGAGGTCTTTTCGTCTCCTAGTTGCTTATTTCCATCTTCTACACCCCAAACGCCGCAATGCAAACTGCAATCTGCACCTAAAGGATCCTTAGGCCTAGCGAATGCTACCTCTTCTAAAAGGAGAAAACACCCACACTCCAACGAACACCTCCCTTGCTCCATCCTCACGCATTCACAACCTCGCCTGCGCACCTTGCTGCACCCTGCTCTGCGCCTGCGCCTGCACCCCATGCCCATCCTCACTCATCCCCTCCGCCTCACTCTCCACATCCGTCCAATCCCCCGGCGTCGCCACCCCACCCTCAACCTCGCTCCACCCACTCACCTCGCTCATCTCCTCCTCCGGTCGCGCCATCATCGCGTCCGCCTCACTCCGTTCTCCGAGCGGCGAGACCGCGAACACGCGCGGCGGCACGTTGGGGTCGGCGACGAACTCCATGTCCGCCTCGGAGGGCGTGGATGCGGCGTGCGAGGGCGTGAAGGTCGAGAAGGGTTCGGAGAAGGCCTCGGATCGCGGGGACGAGGGGTGCGAGGCTGAGGGGGAGGTGATGAAGGATGCGGAGGTTGGGGTGCGAGCGCCGGGTGGAGTGAGGGAGTAGAGGTCTTCGGTTTCGCCGGTGTGCGTGGTGGGGAGATGGAGCGTGAGGGGCTGGGTGATGGTTGTGTGGGTGGACTGGGACATTTCGGGGGCGTGGGAGTCGTTGGCAGTTGGTGACTTGGATGGGTCCGAGGTTGCGGGGGCGGGCAGGATGAAAGAGGAGTTTGAAGGGTCGCGCGCGGAGTGGAAGGAATTCGTCGATGCAGACACGTCGGACCAGGGGTTGGGTTGACTGAGACCTGCTAGAGCTTGCGGTTCATGGATTTGCTCGGTTTCTGGTCCCTTGCCTTTGCCAATAACCTCTTCTTGGATTACTTCTTCCAATGAGGCAGCGATTGCGGCTTTGAGAGCGGCATCTTCATCTGCGCTAAGCATGCTGGAGTCGCCGTGGGTATCTTCGAGACTAGCTTCGATAGCTCTGCGCATCTGCGTTTCAAAATCGTCATCGGATTCGTCGGCTTTAGGAGCGAACGCGCCCGGCATGATACTTTGCAGCATGTTATCAAAGAAGGCCTTTGGTCCACTCGGCTGAGGTTGACTCGGTCCATCGCTGACATCAATCAGAGGCTCTTGCTTTTCCTCACCTCGTAGGGTGGCTGTGCTCTCTCTTGACCGACCCAAGGTTGCAGTGCTCTCCCGGGAATTGCCAATGATAGCATCTTTCTCATGCTCCAGTACATCATCTTGGCCGGCACCAATAAGGTCTCGGTCGAATAGCATTTGGCTGTTCTCATCCGTAACTTCAAACTCATCACCAAAAGGATTCGCCGCGGAAGCGCCACGGTTCAAACCTCGCATGCCACTTGAACTGGAGCTTGGTGCATGGTGCTCACGCCTCAAACTACCGTCTGCGCTCAACAGGTCATCGAAACTTCGACTTGCCGAACGGTCGGGAGCAGAAGGTCTCGCTCGTCGTCGTCGGAGTTCCATATTCACGCCCTCCATTCCCGGCCGTTGGAAGATTTCTCCATTCCAGCCTTGGCGTCTCATCTCGGCCTCAAGCCCTTCTTCAAACCATTGTCTCCGCTCCCGAGCTTCTTCGCTCTCCTCCTCCCGTCTTGAACCATTGCGAGGGTCCGGACCGAGGTTCTGCAAGGCGAGGGCGATTTTTCGTCGTGAATCCTCCAACCAGTTTCGAAGCTGGGGATTCGTTTCATAGATGGCGACGCCTGCAGCTACAAGAACCGTGGCGGCGATAATTATGCCTGAAATGGCGTTAGACAGGTGCTGCATGCTCGTAGTTCAGATAGCTAGCTACTCGGTGGCTGCCTGAACAGCTGAGTGGGGGCGGCACATGTGGCGGTACATGCATCACGCTTGATTTCAAGACTCACCTTTGGCTGCAATGGGAGCAGGCATGATTTTAGAGATATTTCCTAGGGGTTTGGAAGAGATTTGCGGGTTGAAAGGAAAGCGAAGGGCCTCGAGGGAGGCGGTAGGGAGTGGATTGGAGAGGGAGAGGGAGAGTTGGTGCTTCAGCCAGTCGTTAATGGATTCGGTCGAACTCGGTGAACTCGGTGAACTCGTCACCACCTTGCGCCACACTTCGCGGGGCTGTCCACCTATGCGGTACTAACCTATCCTGATTTCGACGCCACACTAAGCCATTCACTTGTACCCATCCCATCTCCAACCCCTCGTCCGCCAAGGACCTATTATACTTTGCCTTGACTGAAGTGGTATACAACGTGCACTAGTCTACGGAAGCAAGGTCCCGTTGTTCCTACAAATCCGATAATAGAAAAGGAGCGATTGAACTCTTCCCTCCGCCCCCGTGCAGCGCGTGTAGAGGAACAAACATAACTTTTGGATAAACATTCAGTCATTCGATGGAGGAAGCTTCCGTGCAAAATAGCAGAGAAAATAGTCGAGCGCTCTCAGAATAAAAGATAGTTGCAGGGACGGAGCCTATTTGTAACGTCATGGCCTGATAGTCGTCCAATCCCTGAAACCCTGAACAGCGCATCGCTGCTCAACGCTACAAACTAGAGGCCCACGAGGCCCAAACCTTGTGCCATGTCGATGTCTCCGACCGCTCTCAAACTCTAATGTCTGCTTATTTTGACTCAATTACCTCGCCGCTGCGCGGCAAAGCAGCTGCGCGCTCTCAATCCTACCCCGTGAACGCGTTGTCTGAGCAGGAAATAAGCAAGGGGTCTTCCGACATGCTGCAAGAACGCACAACCCCGACCGGCGCGAGCAATAATCTATTTTATGCGTATGCACGGCGTGTATGCTTCCTCCCTGTACCTTTCGAGCTTCCTATCCAGTACCCAAAACTCACCTCGTATATCTACAGACCGACCATCCTACGAGTTCCCGATACATTTTGATTTTTGACACGGCCGATACCTGTGACGAGTGGTGGAAGCTCGTGCAGCGAGAGTACCCATCTCAATGTCAACGCACTGCTACCCAGTTCTTCTCCTTTACCGGCGACGCGTTCCCATACAAGCCCGCCACAAACAAAAAATTTGAGCATCTCAAGCCGAAGTGGTTTTATAGCCAAATTGGCGATGCGAGTTCTACATCGGGGAGAGGACTCGATGTTCTACCGCTCCAAGATGGACGCGGCTTCCCCATTGCTGGAGCAAACTCTCCAACAGTCGGCGGAGGGACAGCGGGATTCAAGAGATTTTCAATGGGAAGGGAGAGTCTAGTGGACGATGATCAAGACCGTGAAGTGTTTGCGTATGAGGAGGGACTGAAGAAGATGGAGGAAGCACTGGAGAATACGGCAACACAAATGAGCGCGCTCGCGGATGGCCACAAGATGAGCCAAGAGTCGCTTCAAACCTTCGTAGACAGACAGATGGCCGGTGAAGAACACGTCAGCATGCTTGCAGAGAAGATTGAGACGCAGAGCACGCTCCAAGAGCGCTTGCTCAAAACAGTTGAGCAGAGTGTGGAGCAGGCAAGAAAATCAGGAGAGAAGAATGTTCGGTTCCAGGATCAGGTGAAAGGTAGTATGGAGCAAATCTCGCAGGCGCAGAAGCAACCTCCACCGCAGTCGCAGCAATCAATTGCGAATGAGCAACTTATGGCGACAACGCTAAAGAAAATACAATCTTCACTTGACCAGAACGTCACCCAGATGAGAGTGATGGCAGAGCAGCACGAGGAGAGTATGAAGCAAATGCAAGCTGCGCTACGTCAGAACACTGCGCAGATGAAAGCTTTAGCCGAAAGCCAGACCAAAGCCGTGACCGCGTTCAGCGAGATGTTGAGAGAGCAGAAAGCGGTCATAGCAGGAGCCGCCCAGCAGCACGACTTGCCACCTCGGCCGAGCACGCCGAAGAGAGGACTCAGCTCCACAAGGTCAAATGCTTCATCGACCGCGGAGACACCTCCTGTACCAAGTCTGCCACTGGAACGATTTACGTTCCGCTCGCCTCCGAGAAAGATTGCACCGGGAAAGACGCTGAAGACAATGAAAAGCCAGCCAAACCTGAACACACAAAACCATTCCGGACAGGGCAGTGATGGAGAGCGGCCGCGGCCTCCAAAACTGAGGCAAAGCATGGGCGTGAGTGAACAAGCCAGAGGATGAATCGGTCTCGATGAATCGGTCTCGATGAATAACCGGATTTTAACACTGGATCTCGGCAAAATACGGTCCAAACCAGTCTGAAGGATATCGGGTTCAGCTATTTATTCTGGTTCGAATTTCTAAAATAACCCGTCATACTTACCGCGCTTTAATTTTTTATCACAGCTATAAAGGGCTATCCAAGACTTACGTTTCTGCGCTAATCCGGACGACTATGACTTTGACGAGTAATTTTCTCAATCTACGGGTGTGTGAGACAACGTCAAAGTGTCTTCCATAAGGTCAGCGATACGTTCGGCCCTTGGGCACAGCGCGGGACTCGCAGTGTTGGGTCACGTTACCATAGACATAAGCCCGAAGGAGGCGAGTCCCAGGCTAGGGATCCAAAGGGCCCAAATTCTAAAGGGCCTACACTTAGAGTAGTTGAGAATAGCCACTTGGAAACGGGGAGAGGCATGAGGGGTTTGGACTTTAGATCGAGGCAGAAGGGAATTGAGTATCAAGCTAGTAAAGCTGGATCACCAGCCTTAGGGAATGAAAAATGGACGCTCTTCCTGGAATGAATCATAGCTAACAGATTGAATCGGACGACTATATAATTTTAGCATACAAGAAACTTCACTGGGTCTGGGTGTGCTGTGGGTTTCAGGAATACCCGAGGCAAGTCCATCCAAGCTATCCTCAAGAGTAACAATGACTCTAGGGGCTACATTTTCTCAACTAACTCAGAATTTAATTTTTTAATTTGTCCTTGACGTCAAGAAAGCGGTAGATTCTGGTTTTTCCACTGGACGTTTTAATATGATACCCTTGCCATTGTTTTAATACAGGACTATGATGCTGTATGGACACCATATGCATTACACCTCAACGGAAGGTTCGGGGAAATGCTAATACAAATAGAAATGTGCTAAACTCAACAGGAAATGAATCAAATGGAGAATCGCTCAGGAGGTAGAGTGGACTGTCACTCATAGGATAGAACAACCTCAAAGGAATAAGCTTCCAGCGACATATCGTCTAATACAATGGTATAACTAAAGCGTACAAAAACGGGCTAATAAACCCCTCCAAAAAATAGAATGCAGTACGGAGTGGAAAGCGATCATAAGAATACCTGGCATTGGCCCAAAGCACCATAGGCCAACAGTATTCTAGGTAGATCTGAGAACTGCGTAATCCTTGTCACCGACAGCTGCTGCCTTCATGGGGCTCTCGACCTGGAACGCAACTGTCGCGCAGGCGCTTGAAGCGGGTTTCAGTGACCAGAACCAGGGAACTCTTCAGCATTGTCTGGTAACTGGCGTCCTATCTGCTGGACGAATAAATGGCGATTCCTTCGCAGCTTGACACGGGTCTTGACCGATGAACAGCGCCATGCTCGTCATATCCTCACCGAAACATAGAACTATCAGAGACGAGGTCAGTCGATATCGTGACAGCAGTGATCTAACCTGGTCTATCTTCTTCGACCATACCAGCGGCGTACTCCGCACAGTATTTGGTATGGGCGCGTAGATGCATTACGTCCAACCATGGAAGCGTAATGCAGCTTGTCTGTCACACTCTTTCAACCTAATCAGCCTTGCCAAACAAACAACAGCCAGATTTGCTTCACAGCCTCATTGTCTTCTCAATTCCCTCCAAATATTATTGGTCGTCTATCTGGACCAGGTCCGGGTTGAGGCTATGAGATCAGGGTTGTCATTGAGTCTCCTCCTGCAGGGGCGTGGCACGTAAAAATGGGTGTGGTAGGCCTCTATGAACAGCCAACAATCGCAAGGAGAACTTGAAACAAGATTCAATAAATCAAGCAGGCACAGACTCTCTGGAAGCTTCGAAAAATGACATTGCGCCTCTTTATCTGGCTTTTGTCTGTGTCCGTCACGACCTTTAGAATCACATATTTAACCCCTTCAAGACATCGGGAAACCCGCGAAGTCTTCAATGAGTAGCCCCTCCTTCATCTTGCAGTAACGTGTGGCTTTCCTTCTCTTACTTTATACAACTTCATATATCTCATAGCAGTCGAATTTCGATCCATACACGTTCGCCTGATCTTCAGCCGCTTTTTTAAGCCCCAAGATACGGCGCAGAAGCGATACTGTTCCAAACATAATACACCGTGCAGCATGGGATCGACCTCTACCTTGAAATCAGTGCGAATCGCTGTGGCAGACTCCGAATCTCCTCACGTCTTCTATTCGATCTCTGATACTTGGACGACATATGAGGTACGATATGAAATGGCAAGACTCAGATAGGAACACGGATTATCTGACCCCGTCTTAGGAATTTAAAGATGAACTTTTCGAGGTGTTCGAGCGAGACCGAGGCTTGCACCTGAAGCTCCTTTGGGACTGGCGTCGTACAGACAAAGTCATTCCTCCAAAGTATTGGGAACCCAGCCGGAGGGCCACTTTAGTTCATGACATCGCGGAACACGATCACATGTATGCATGGTTTTATGACCCACATCATGACTCGCCCACTATAAAGTCCGAGTTCAAGGGAACGAAGCATGACCCCATTCCAATCGAAGACACCGGACATGAAGAATGCACTCCCGTCTACAACCGTCCTCGATCATTTTCTTCACGCTCCCAAACCTTTGTTGGGAATCTTCCGGTCACAGATACCGATGTCTTCGACGATTATACGACTCCTCCACCAACTAACCGCACAAGCTCACTCACAAGACAAGACATAGTATCAAAAGGAGGGCCAGCGACTACCAACAACCCGGCAACCGGTGCACCTGCCTCTCTTACCGGTTCTTACCGTGTTTCCGAGGATGAACCAGAGCAGCGGCAGCTGGTTGGGAAAGGAGCATCAATCGGCAATCAACCGGGGCAAAACCGGGGGCAGTCTATTGTGGAATTCACCTACAAGTTCTTGCCGCAAGAATTATCTCGCTTGGCTGAGATTGTCCTGACCGAGCTTCTACCAATTGGAACAACACATCATCAGCTTCAAGCCAAGGTCGAGTCAGAAGCCAGGAGATTGTTGTGTCGAGAAGATCGCACACGGAAATTTGCAGATAAGGCAGAGGTCAAGAAGACGTGGATCGGCTCCATCGAGGGCATAACGACTGCTTTCAGGCGCGAAAGTTGTCTTGGGGACTACATATCTCAATCCGGGCTTGGTATCAGCTCTCCACCTCGGCTTTTTCTTCAGATTGAAGTAGAATTGAGAAAAGAACGTCCGAAGCCTCAGCTGGAATTGAATGTGCAGCATGAAGATGCTTTGGAAACAGGAGTCTCGCGACAAACGACGCCAGACATCTCTCGCACCCTTCCTGTACACCCCGAAGATCTCCGATCAAAGGAAACGGGATCGAAAAAATCCATGCAGTACGGCAAAAAGAAACCAGCCATTCTTTCCGTCCTTCGGGGTAGACGAAAAAAGGATTCGCGCGAGATGTGGTGGCTGATTGGCCAGTTGAAAAAGTCCCCTCCAGAAAACCAGGGCCGCAAGAATGCTGTGATAGCTTGCCTACACTCGGACGGAAAAATGTGTTTGTATTGCGAAATGTATGACGAACTCGGTAACGAGTTGTCGTCCAAGGTCGATAAACTTCGATTAGGCTCGATTGAATTCAAACCAGAGTTCCGAAATCCTGGTCGCTTCCGCCAAACTCTTCACAAACATCTTCTCCATTTACGAGAGCAGGCAATAGACGCTTCAGATCATCGCCAGGGCCAGGGTGACGAGCCCGTCGAGAACGAGGGCCTGAGAACACCTCTGACCCCCTCGCCGGTGGGTTTGTGCAGGACCGGAGATCAGACAAATGCGACTGTCGACTCTCCATCTCGGCCTGGCAAATTCCAGAGGGCCGCCACCGGATTCGCCAAGCAATGGAACGAACGTCTGAAGCAGGGTGCCGAAAACAATCGGATGCCAACACCGCCGCTAACAGCAAAGAAGCCGAGAGCAAGGAATCGCGTTCCCTTGTTGAGGATGCCAAGCCAAGACCATATCACTGAAGATTTTGCAGCGTCCCTCCAGGATGATCCCGCAGACGAGGACTACCACACGGAAGATGGCGCTTCGAAAATTCACGTCCGTCGAGATTTTCCCCGTCGCAAGAGAAAACGAGACGAACGCGAAGAGGCGGAGGGAGTTTGAGAGCGTTCCGATATTTGCAGTTCCCGGTCTGGAAAGGTGTAATGTGTACTCTGTATAGCGTTGTTAATGGACTTGGCATGAAAACCGTAACGCTCGGCTAATTGTATGATGCCTTGGCCCTAGTTGATTTTCTGGTGTATTAGGTCGATAAGACGATTTTTTTGTCGATTTCCGAAAAGAATTCTTTTGGTCCTGGTGTGGGGCGCAGCGTTTCTCGCGTCGACTGCACGAATCGCTAGAAGAGATGTTGCGGCCGCTGCTCATTGGTCCGCTCGCGTGATCTACCCCTTTAAGGAGGTAAAGGCTGTATACCCCAGCAGAACGATAGTATTGTACAACGACTTGTCCATTGTCAGATACTTGCCATGAGATGCGCAAGATTCTCTGGATCTTGTTCCCTTCATGTGGTAGAATCTCATTTGAAGCAAGAAGGGGCACCTAAATACCTCTCCGCTTGATTGTTGCATCTATCCGATGTCGTTCGGGAGCTTACCAACCGCCCTTATCGTATGAAGCGATCCAGTGCGAGAGTTGTTCGTATTTATCAGACTAGTCACGGACTAAACTTGCGCCGAAATTCACGCATTGATATAGGATGGGTCTCCCAAAAGGAATGTTCAAATATGGGACCCCGCTGCATCTCTCGCACAGAGGCCGTTCCTATTGGCCCGTATCGCAGCAGGCGATACCCCTGCGGCCAATATGAGGAATATTCCCGTTCATCACACCGGTATAAGGCTACCAACTTTGGCAAACCTTCTTAAGCCTTGCCATCGTCCTCCTCAAAAGCTTAGTTTTCCCAGAAACTTGGCACCTCCATCGTACCCTGGACCGCATCAACCGTCAATCTCATTGACAACTCTTCGGCCTTTCGTTTCCGTCAATTTGAAGATGTCGAACCAAGGATACGCTCTCAGCCCGGTTCTCATAACCTTTCTTGTGGCGCTTGGAGCAGGTGGTTTTGTCGTCATGTGTGCGGCCGTGTCCCGGGTGACTGGATTCGGATGGCCTGTCAACGAGAGAAATCCACACACGGTATCCGACGAACAAGCAATATACATGCGGCAGGTTCGAGACAGAAACTGGGCGGGAGCCGGTATTGCCGCTGGCATGAGGAGGCATCTTCGGTAGACAACGCCTGTGATGTTGTCTTTCCGTGCTTGAGAGAAATTCCAGGCAAGTCAGTCCCCGTTGAGGAACGTCATTCCTAATTCAAAGGGACCTTGAGTTCCTAATCGTCTTGCAGCAGGTTGAGTCTCGATATGAAATGTTTGCCAGATATGATTTTTGTGCTGGAGGACAAACACAAGCATGTCAAGAACTGCACTCCGGTCCTCAACACAACTTGCTGTTCGAAAGTTTGAATGACCGTTACTGGGCCACGAGTAGAGTCTTCATACACACCTTAGCACTTCTCTGAGAATCCGTTTTGCATCCAATCCTTCAGCGTTACTCTTTCCCGACCGATGGCTCGTATACGAGGAGGCTTTTACATGCGGTATTTGGCCTGTCGACCATCACAATGGCTTGGTGTGTTTCGGCGATAGTTGCGCGCACTGTAGACTGAAGAGGGTCTTGTATGTAAGGTATCATAACATCATCGGATTCTTCTCGCATTATAATTAAGTCATGAGCTTCGTCTTTCGAGCGTCTTTCTTTGGACCTCTCGACGCACCAGATGCTTAAACGGGAGAGGTGCATGATCTCTTGCGAACTCCACAAGCGGCGAATATCAGAGCTTCGCCTCATCCATGTTTCTCACAAATAAAGTGAACCATTTGACTGCATTGATGTGGGTCTTTACAGACACACGCTCGTCCACAGTGTGAATATTACCCAAACCGTCATCATCCTCAGGATCCCAGCCCGGACCAAATCTAAAGATATGCTTTGAGAGGTTCCAGTAGTATCTGCTGAGGGTAAGTATTAGACCAGCCCGATGGTACAAACCTGCTTACCTCGTATCTGTATTGCCAGTCATGATAGCAGGTGTTACAATGATATCCTCTCCATACAAAGCACGTGTAGTTCCAGACAAAACAGCAAACGGTGAGATGGGCTCTATCGTCGTCGGAGTGACAGGCGCAACATCTAGGGTGGTTTCTGACATTGTGAGTGAAATAGATGATGGGGCCTCCTTGACACCATCAAAGGCATGGAGCGTAAGATTGTATTTCGCGGCAATCTTTTCGGACAGACGAGAAAGCTTAGTTGTGACGTCTTGTGGCTGCTCCCCTATGTTTATGCGATGGTTGATGATGACCGACGTGCGTTCTGGAAGTGCGTTCACTTTCGCGCCGCCCTCAATTATGTCAACCGCCTGGGATGTTTGCATGAGGTACCTGATGGCGGGACCAGCTTTGGCAGCTTCTAGGGCAAGATCATCGGGCTTGGCAGCACAAGTACTTGACGTTCTGCTGTGAAGCAATCTCCTCAACTCTTCAGGGAAACCAGGGCTATGCGTTGCTCCGCATTGGAGCTGTGCAAGATAAGGATTTTGGTCATCGAGCTTAGTTTGGTAAGGGTGTGTTTCAACAAGAGTGATCAGGTCACTCAACACTCCAATACTCGTATGGTCTGAAGGAATCGAAGAATGTCCACCAGGCATGCGTACAGTGACCGTGATATCCGTGTAACCCTTTTCCCCGACGCCCGGTTTTGCAAATGAGGTCCCCCAAATCTTCTCGAATTCGGCTCCTTCATCGACGATTGCTGCCATAGAGTGCTCGCCATATCTTTGTAGTAGAAAAGGAGCAAGGTGGCCAGCACCCTGCCGACCGCTGATCTCTTCGTCAAATCCAAACGAGAGGATCAAAGTTCGTTTCGGCTTAAAGTCAGCCTTGATGAGGAGTTCGACGGTCTCCATGATCGCTATCAACTGATTTTTGCAGTCTGAGGAACCTCGACCCCATATGTATTCTCCATCATAAACACCTTCAAAAGGTGGATATGTCCAAGCGTCCACAGTGGCATTTGGCACTGGCACCACATCTTGATGCGCCATAAGCAGGGTTGGCTTCAACGACACATCTGAACCTTCCCATGTGTAGACTAATCCGTGAATATTCACCAATTCCAAGTCCAGACTCTTGTGGATTGCAGGGAATGTCTTCTCCAAATATGCCGCAAAATCGTACATCTTATCCCAGCGTTCGTCCACGCCAATCTCGCCCATATCGTCAAAACTCTGTGTTGGTATCTTTACAGCACCCGAAAGCCGAGCAATTGACTCGTTCTTGAACGTTTGAGATGAGAGGAAGGAGTCCATGTCGCGCAGCTTCTGGCTGGAATGCGCTGGGAGGAGTGGATCGACCTGGGCACATCGTGACGGTTCAAGCGATACAAGAGGACGGCCTGCTGCGGTCGATGGGATGGAGGGCACATGGACTAAAGTCTGCGTAAATACGACGTAGGCTGCTAAGATTGAGATGACGACTGCTCCAGCTACCCGAAGCCTTGACGAGGACCGTCGCAGTTGACGAGAGGGTTCTTGAGTAGTGGGCAGGCGCAACTCCGACTTTGGTGAGTCCATTATCATAGCCACCATGCTTGAAATTTGAATTTTGAAAATTGCCTTCTGCAATCCGGGCTTCTTTCATTATCAATACCTAATGTCTGGCCCGCCAGTGGGGGGGCTACCTAGATTGGCACTTGGGTCAGGACGGGATCAACCTTAACTACCGGATCACATGACAACACAGATTAGGTAAGGTTCCCACTCACCTATTTAACACCTCATTCCTATAGATAATAGCTTAGACAGAACAACTACATTTGGCCAGCCCCTGATTCTGATCCACTCGTTACTACAACTGGTAGCTGGGGACGTTTCGATTCGTTCCTCTCTGGATATTTTTTTCAGGTTCGCCAAACGGTATCGAAAGGCGCTATCGGCAGCCTCTCGATCGCCACTGCCGGAGCGCTGTGAACGCACACGATCAAACAACCAGCCATAGACCATTCAGGACCCGCTGCAAAACACGGGATACTGACACAATTTGGTACTAGCCTGGAGATAGAAGCGCTGGAGACGTGCTTTTGTTGTTGGATCAAAGTCGATGGACCTCGACTTTGTGGGACCTTGAGACATCAAATCCTCAACCCATTAACAAAAATTTTCGATTATATATCATCAGTGGAATCGAAGACGTGAGACTCAAAATTGAAATTTTCGTTTGACGACAGTTAGACGGCTCGATCAACCTTGGACTTGCTCTCTCTGGCTTCGGACCTTGGACTGGTTTTACCTGGCTCTGGACTTTTGGATTCTATTGCTATCTGACGGCATAAGGTCAGAGATCGACTACCCAGATCTCTCTGAGACTTCGTCTCATTGAGACCTCGCGGATAGGAGGTCCGTCGGTTGATCCCGGCGTAGAACAGAATAATCTTTCTAACGTTACCAAACGCTCGTTGGTTGGTGATCGACGAAGAGCACGCCGAGCTAACAACCGAAGCAGTCTTCTCGACCTACACTCCGCAATCAAAGCCATCGGAAGCCACCCCCCTCATAACCTCGTAATCTGCGCGACCGACTTTGCAATTACCATCTCCAACATTAGGAGCAGAAGAGGAAGGAGCTGAGAATAGCTAAAACAAGAAAGCAACGCATAAGGAAGCAACGAGAATCTCATCCGTTACCCTGCGCTTGCCTCTCCTCATCGACTTCGTCTGCCCGTATTTGGCTGGTTAGGAGCTCGACCTGCCTGAGTGTTCTACTGATGGAGTCACTATCTATTTCATGTTCCAGCAACTCAAAGACGTCTGAAGACAGTTTCTCGAGTACTAATCCAAAGCCTGAACCAATTTGCCCTCCGTCTCCTCCTTCTTCTCCACAGCTGAGTCCGGTTGAGCCAAAATCTTCGCCTGCCGTTGAAAAGCTATTGCGTGTGTTGCGCGCGATTAAAGCTGGAAAGGCCTACGCATCAAAACCGATTTGGCTGGTGCACAATCTCGGTCCAGAAGAGTTTATTGAGCTACAGAACTGCATTAGCGGGACAGCACTCGGAGACTGGTATAAGCATAAGCTAAGGTCTGATTACGATCCCGGCCGCTCCTCTCACATTATTCGCATGCTGTCGCACGTGCATGAATTCTTTATCAGCGACGTCGAAGATGCTATTCTGGCCGCTTTGAAAGATTTGAGCGACAGTGTCGAGAACACGAGTCAAGAGCAATGCAGCACCTCCCTTCAACTTGCCACCAATCTCCGACGGATCAGAAAAGGTAGATCTACTACTTTAGACCTAGACTACGAGTCGCTCTCGACCGAATCGACAACATCGAGAGATCCCAAAAAGATAACATCCAGATCACCTGATGCATCTTTCTATTCCTCACCTCCGGAATGGCCTTCTCTTGTCATCGAGGTATCATATTCGCAGAAAAATAAAGATATTCCTCGCTTAGCCGATCAATACATTATCGGTAGTCGACATAATATTCGCTGTGTACTGGGCCTTGATATTGAGTACCAAGGTGGAGATTCAGCTCCAAACAAGTCAGCTTCCATGAGTCTCTGGCGGCCGGGAATTGACGATGAAGGAGTCGGATTCTCAAGAGAGGAATTCACCAATCGCCAATTCCGATCAAGGGATGGTCAGCCTATTGCCGGAGCTCTGACACTTTCTGTGTCAGATTTGCTACCCTTTGGGCAAGCGTTGGGGTCACAACATTCAATCTCTATTCCTTTCGAAGACCTTTGTGCCTATCTTGCTATGGCTGAGACTAGAGGAATTGCTACTAACAAGCCGAGGTCTATGCCTCCCGAGCCGCCAACTTCTGCTCTTAGATCGTTCCGGACGCGAAAACGATCTCCGAGCGAAGAATTGTCCGACTCAAGGGAAGAAGCATTTACGCACCTAGAAGATCTCGCGCTCAGGAAGGAAGAAAGAGAGGATCCACCATGGGAAGCGGGAACGAGCGGCGCTGAATCAAGCTCAGCGGCTGTTGACTCGCCGCCTTCACGACGTACAAGGCGGAGGCTACACACCCCGTTTCACGATTGAAAATTTTGCCTGTGGACGTTCCTGATGTCGTCGAACAGGTTGATGAAAAGAGATCCTACCGATTCCTCGGCATTTTAGGCGGCATATCATTATAGCCAAGCTCGGGTAGAATCAATTATTTTTTGTAACTATCGAGAAGGGTTCCAAGGATAAAGATGCTGTAAGGAAACGGGCTCCCGTTACCTTTCTCTGTCACTCCTATAGGTGTATCGCTCCCTCTTCCCTCTTCCCTCTTCCCTCTTCCCTTCTCCCTCTTCCCTCTTCCCTTCTCCCTCTTCCCTCTTCCCTCCTCCCTCCTCCCTCCTCCCTCCTCCCTCCTCCCTCCTCCCTCCTCCCTCTTCCCTCCTCCCTCCTCCCTCCACTTTTACCTTTCGCACATATTCGTCGATTCAATGCCCTCTTTCGAAGCAAATGTCATCTTGGCGCCTCAGAAGGAGCATAATAAAAATCTATTGGCGGGCCTCAATGCTTGGCCAAAATACCCATACTTCGGCCGAATGGGACCGATTACGAACATGCTTCTTGGCCACACCATGGATCGTCTTCCCATGGGTAACATGCTTGCAGGAGTTCCTGACAAGCAGATCAAATCGATGCTTGAAACACTTGATGCCGAAACCCACGAAGGACCAAATCCGACTCTTCGACAAAGATCGCATTGGCGGATCCTATCGAGCCCCAGCTAATAACGTGTTCCTTAATGGTAGCGATGGTACAGGAATACCAATTATAGCTATCGCGCTCGCTGTCATTCTCAACGCTCACTTCAATCCGGATTTCGCGAAGGCTGCTGAAGAATCAAACAATCACGTTGAGAGAACCGAGGGCATTAGATTCCGCCAAATCCTATACATCGCTCCGACGAATTTACGATGCGACCAATTCTGTTTGGACTTGCAGAAGCGTTACAATGACTTGAAGGTCGCCCAGAGCAAGATAATCATTAGACTGCACCCGTACAACAAAACGGAAGAGCGTATATGGGCAAGTGGCCTCGGCCCCAAAGTGGAACGGCATCAAATCTTTACGGATCCGAACATGTCGGATGAGGAGGTGGTGGATCAATTTGGCTACATGGCGCAGATAATGACTTCTTGGGAAAAGCTGGACAAGTGGCTTTTCGACATACCATCACACCAACTGAAGCTTGTTTTTCACTCACTCGGTTGGAACATGCTCATCGTGGCCCGAGAAATTCCTGACGAATATCGTAAACGATGCTTTGAGAACCTGAAAGGACACCAGGACTTAGGGACCCAATTCCGAACTTGAAACTGGGAAACCCCTGGCCGACTGGCAAAGTGAGAAGGGATACACTGCATGTCGCAGCATTGCACAGAGAGACATTGTGCATGGGCGACACCATAGTTGCCGTCATGAACCAAATCGGTGTCCCAAAGTTTCGCACGCCACTTCATCTATACCTCACCATTTTTGATGAAAGCAACGAGATTCCTGGACGTTGGAACGCTCGTGACAATGGCCATGATTTATAGCCACTGCTTTCTCCATTGTGGCGACCTGTTCCAACGTGGAGTGTGGTATCAGGAGAACAAGTACAACATGTTCGATATGCAACGCACAGTTTCCACGTTCCACCGTGTGTATTTTGTCGGATTCCCTATGCAGAATCTCTACGCACAGAACCGTATGGTCGGCGGCCTCGCGAACATTACTTCCGAACTCATGTACACCAACCAGGTCACCACGGCAGAGTATTTGGATGGTTCTAAGATGGACAAGAAAGCTTGCAGAACTATGAAAAAACTTGCCAGCTTCAAGGGCAATTCTGTTTGGCTCGATATCAACAGCGAGGAGACCAAGCTCAGAAATGTACCGCCCAAAATCTAATTATTAATATATAATTTATTGTTCTTGGTAAACCACTTTTAATCACAATATAATATCAATATTAATATGTAAATTTTTTTCTCAAAAATAAATAATAAAATACATGTTTTGCCCGAAACCTTGGCTAGTGTGGACCCTACGAACACCGAGAATTTGTATGGCAAAAAACTTCAATCAACGATAACTTTTTTTTGAGGACCTAAATCGAAAATCTATCTTCTAACTTTTAAGATTACTCTCTCCTTTATCGTACCCAAAAAAAGTGCATCCAAATTGAGCGAATCGTTGAGGACTTATTTTGCGTTGAAGCCTCGCATTGCGACCGCTATACAAGTGACGTGGTAGGCCTAGATCTATTCGCCTCGCTGCTTTGCTGCTCTATTCGCTACGCTGCTCGTTGCTCTGCTCGCTGCTCTGCTCGCTGCTCTACTAAAGATTTTGCTAATTATTCTATTAGATGCTCTATCGAATACCCTATCAAGGCCTAGCGAGCAATAGAGCGAGTAGCAAGTAGAGCAGCGAATCAAGCAGCGAATCAAGCAGCGAATCAAGCAGCGAGCAGAACTCTATTAGGTGCTTTGCTAGGTGCTCTACTAGGTGCTCTGCTAGGTGCTTTGCTAGGTGTTCCACTAGGTGCTCTGATAGGTGCTCTACTAGGTGCTCTGCTAGATGCTTTGCCAAATACCTTGCTAGGTGCTTTGCCAAATACTTTATTAAATAGTTTATTATATAGTTTACTCAACTAACGCAATAAATTCAAAGATTTGAATTTGCCCTGAAACTAATAGGAATTATAATAGTAATTCTACTAGGTTAAACTAGTCTAGTCTATAAATAGACTAGATTGAACTAGATTTTAAAAAATTTTCTATTGGACTGGATTGGATTGGATTGTAGCAAAGTTTACTAGTTATCCAGTCTATTTACGGTGCGGTAGAGACTCTAAGCCTACCTTTCCAGCACCCGACCATCACCGTAAACTCCAGACACCTCTCACGACTCCACCCTATACACTAGCTTCTTCCCTGAAATCTTCTTTGCCCTTAACGCTTCAACCCCATCAAGCACGCCTTCCAATCCATCAGATTGTACCAAAAGAAGATGCTCGCGAATAAGTCCTTTGTTCAGCAATTCCTGCACCGTGGCCGTCCACTTCACCGCAAACTCATAAGCATCCATATCCGCTTCCCGTCCGTGCGGAGCTGGCCATCCAATGTCTCTCCCAAACATCGTTGGACCAAGCACCCAATCCGCCTTCACCATCTTCCGCGTCGCTGCTACGGCGAGAGGATACGGGTCAAGTGCAGTGTACTTTCCGCCGGCACGACCGAGAGACGCGTAGCAAATCTGCATGCTCTCTGTTGTGGTTAGGCAGTCGAGTGTGTAGCGCAAGCCGTTGCGCGTGTATTTCCGGATCGAGGCAGCGCAGTCGGGAGATCGGTAGTCGAAGACAGCTTCCGCGCCGTACGATTTTACCATGTCGAAGTTATGCGGAGAGCAGGTCGCTACCGGAGCGAAGCCTGCTAGGCGCAGAAGTTGGATGGCGGCCGTACCGGTGGCTGTTGACCCGCCGTAGACGAGCACGGGGAGTGGATTCGTACTTGGTGCAAGCGGGTATCCAGGGAGGTCGAGGCTGTTGAAAAGTGCCAGCCCGGCAGTCATGAAGCTAGTCCCAATAGCAGACCCGCTCTCGAAACTCACGCTGTCGGGAAGCTTCATCACCCCTATAGGTCTCGCTCCAATGTGTTCCGCAAAAGCGCCCAGCCCAGGTTCAAGCGGATTCATACCCATGAGCACGCAACACACCCTGTCGCCAACCTTGATATCGTTCTTGTGTTTGGTGGCGGCAGGCCCAAGTGCCTCTACGACTCCCGCGGCATCGCATCCTAAGATTCCTCCCGCTGTCAGATACGATCCGACCATTTTTGAATCAACTGGGTTTACGGAAACTGCCATTGTGCTAACGAGTACAATGTCGTCTTTTACTTCTGGCACAGGAGCATTGTGAGAAAGCTCAAGCCCACCGCTGGAGTTGCCTACTACAGCAGTTTGGGTGCGATGGATGGCGTTTGGGCTGACCATTATGTGGATCGGACAAGGAAACGATTATTTGAAAAATCACAAGATTCCTAGCGAGCGCTCAACGTAAGACAGAATAATAATGTGCACGTTGTAGGTATGCTTTTTGGTCGGGATAGGCCTGAACTCAAGGGGCCAAAGGATATATCTTAGTGAAGTCAATCCGAAAATGTCCGAATAACGCCGGGGAATTAAAATACGAGGATTTAAAGGACTAAAACAATTAGTTTACCGCAAGTAAAGAGCACTTACGATGGACTCCAGACCCTGCGACTACACGCAGTAAAGCAAGTGATCATTTTTGAAAGATCGTCGTGCAATTCGAAATTCAGGAATTGGCATGACTTTATGACATTTAAGCTCGAGGATAACGATATCATTCGAGCTTGAACAGGACCTGGGAGCTACTTTGCAAAAGGAGAACTATGAAAGGAGGGAAAGCAAAGCATAAAACAGAGAACCGAAATTCCACGACGCCCCATTGCCCAAGTACCTATCACGCGGGTGACAGAAAAGGGCGGACACCAATTGGGGGTCCCCTCGATAAGTTTATGGCCGTCAGGACCATTGTCACGATTAGACTGGAGATGGGATTCAAAGTCATATCTAATCAGACGTTGACAATTCTGTTGGGAGGCATCTCAACAGGTTTCCGCATTATTTTGTCAGCCGCGTGCCAGGTAGGTAGGTACCTGGATAACCTGCCCGGTCCTCTCTATCACGTGCATTTTGGTGATCCGGTCCGAGTCCTTAACGTCTAGCAACTAGCTCCCCATCCTCCCCACTCATAACCAAATGTTGTGACAAAATAAAATATCCGAACCCAGCCAACTTCGCATCTCGGAACCAATACAACGGATTCATTACTGGTAGTTTCCTCAACTCTCCATCTTTCTCGACTCCATCAGCGAAGTCTTGAATGTGCACACGGACTTGTGCATTGTGCGTGATGACCTCAACAGTACCATTCAGTCTAACACTGTCAACGGAAGCGACCACTCTGTCGACTACCTCGCCCACAGGAGCAACATCCAGGTACCCGCTAACCATAGTGAAGTCTGGCCTCGTGCCCAGCGCACGAACAATGCGGAGCAAATCGTTTAGAATTTCCTCGTGTGACACGGTGGGTGCATTTTCACTTTCACCCGATGGCTTGGGAAGCGGACGGTGGAGGTGGACTTGCAAACCAAGGCCTTTGCATGCTTTTTGTAGAAAAGTTTCGGCGGCCCATTTGCTGGCAACGTACCCATCACTTCCATCTGTCCGTGGCTCCGTACTATCGTAGACTTGTACCGCGCCCGACGAGAGCATATGGAAGGATGCATTGTTTGGGAGACAGAGTTGTGCGAGCTCCTTGACTGCGTTAACGTTGACGGGGCGGAGGGCTTCGTAGCTGTCCCAGAAGGAGCGGATTGCGGCGCAATTGATAATGACGTCCGCGTTTGTCGAAAGGGTAGTGAAGGCAGAGGACGAGAGACCAAGATTTGGCTGAGAAAGGTCGGCTTGGGTGAACTTCGTCTTAGCGCTTGGTGAGAGAGACTTCCGTGCCAAGCTTTCGTTCTGAACAAGACATCTAATCTCTCCAACCTGAGGGTTTTCGACGAGACGACGGAGAAGATGACGTCCGAGGTATCCCGTTGCGCCAGCCAAAATGACTATGAGATTTTGTCGTGCAGCGGGTTGGGAGGATCTTTCCTGGATGACTGGGCTTAGAGAATCCGGTACGCTGGTCTCGGCCTCCCAGTCAATGGCACTTGCACCAGCGTAGGTCTTGACAACCTTCGCCATTCCTCCGAGAGTGCTTCTCTCCATAAAATCGACCAGTGGCGGTGAAGAATTCAATGTGCGTTTCACGGCCGTCTGCAATTTGACTAGAAGAATCGAGTTGCCGCCAACGTCGAAGAAATCCGTCTCTGGTGTCAATTCACGAATCGAATTAGGAACAATACTCTGCCAGAGATCCGCAAGCTTCTTTTCGATTTCATCGATAAAGGCTGTTTCGCTTGCATCTGTTTCGGGTAGTGGGAGCGCCTGCACAGCCTTGCGATCAAACTTGAAGTTACTGGTAACGGGGATGTTGGCGAGGGCGACGATGATGGCGGGCTGCATGTATGGCGGCAGCGGGAGTCGGGTTTCGAGATGTTCTATCATGCCCTGGCGGGCATCTTGCGGGTAGTCTGGAGCGAACACAACGTGGGCAGCTAAGAAACTGTCCTCTCCAGTGCCTCTTGCTGTGACGATGGCATGCGAAAGAGCGCCCTTGGCAGTCTCAAGAAGGACGACTTCCACTTCACCTAATTCCACGCGGAACCCGCGGATCTTCACTTGAGAGTCGCCCAAAATCCGGCCGTCGACGTACAACTTGCCGTCCTCGGCAAGCCACCCTCGGTCGCCGGTGCGGTACCAGATGTCCTTGGATGCTGACGCATGAATTCTTTCCCCAGGGATGAACTTCTCTGTTGTCACTTCTTCCAGGCCCAAGTACCCAGCGGCGATACCAGGTCCTCCAGCGACAATCTCGCCCAACACGCCGCAGGGTTGTGGTCGGAAGCGCTCGTCACAAATAGCGACTGTATAATTCGGCTCAATGAACCCAGCCGGAACGTGATCTTCAAGCTCAGGATCATTGTATCTCACCTCGCCCTTCGTAATGGCGAGCGAAGCCTCTGTAGGACCGTAATTGTTGAACAACCTTAGCCCAGGAAGACTGAGATTGGCAAACTCCCGGATGAGCCCATTATGCATGTGTTCTCCTCCGCCGAAAGCTGCGCGCCATTCACTGCAACGAGCCAAGTTCCCGTGCGCATATCGGAACCACATCTCATACTCGGACGGAGTGGCCACAGTATACGTCACGCCTTCTTTCACCATAAGCTCGGTGATGGCTTCCGGATCGCCTCGCTTGTGAGCTGGGACAACGACAAGGCAACCTCCATCAGCCAAGGCAGCGAAAATTTGGTCGAGTGAGACGTCGAAACTGTAGATGGTTTGTTGGAGCACGACGGCCGCCTTGGAAGGGATGTCGCAGAATCGAGAGTAGCCCTCGATTTGTGCTCGTAGATTGTCATGTGTCAACTGGATACCCTTTGGCTTCCCTGTCGTTCCACTTGTGAAGAGGATGATGGCAACTGACCCAGCCTCTGCTCTGTTCGGCAGCGTGGGCGCGGAGGCTGAAATTGCGGTACACGAGACTACAATTTCAACAGCGTTCTCTGCGCCGAGAAGCTTGGTCTTGAGCGTGGTGTTGCTGTCGGATAGGAGGACTGTCGGGCGCACTTCCTTCACGATGCTAATGAGGCGGAAGACAGAGTTGCGGAGATCCAACGGTACGTATACGGCGCCGACCCTGAAGATAGCGAGCATAGAACACATCCAGTCTGCGGATGGATCCTGGAATACGCCAACTGGCGATCCTGCAGTTGCTCCGGCGGCAATGAGCTTGGCAGCGATAGCATTGACGCGGTCGCCCATCTGTTTGTACGTGAGATTATTGCCGAGTCCATCTTTGAGTGCAGGCTTCGAGCTGTGTTCCGTAATCATTTGGTCGATTCGGTGCGAGAGTGTAGTCGGCCATTCGAGTTTCATCGACGGCCCTACGATCACAGTCAGCTTCATTCTCCTACGCTCAAAATGAACGGCTGCTAAGTCTTACCTTTGCCGACTGAAAGGGCGTTTACGATGTCGTTCGGAGCCCAACACGATACTTGGCTGGCATACATGTCGACGCCGCTGGCAAATTGCTCCAGTACATGCACATATGATCGCATGAGTAAATGGGTACTCGGCTTATCATAGAGGTTCGCCTGTAAGCGTAACGAAAGCAGGGATTCGCCGGTCGGGTTGTCTGTGATACCCAGCGTGAGATCGTAACCGTTGCGCGCATTTAACCAATCTTCATCGCTCAATTTGCACCCGCCCCACGTCGACCTATCTTGGACAATTTGGCGGTAATCAACAAAAAGCTGGAAGATGGGCGCGCAAGTATTCGAGCGCGGGATCTTTAGCTCCTTCAGGATGACGTTCCAGGGCACGATAGAGCGCTCTAGCGTCGCATAGGCCTTATCACGAGCATCTTGGATGACGTTGCTGAACCTCGTTCGAGCGTGGCCTCTGGAGAATGGTACAGGTAGGAGGTTGAGGAAGAAGCCAAGACTTCCCATGAACTTCTTGTCAATGCGATTCGCGTCTGCAACACCAATATAGTGGTCGTCAATCTCCGGGAGAAGGCACCAGGTAAGAACCTTAAGAGCAGCGAGATAGACGTGGAACATAGTCGCACGATTTTTTCGAGCGAGCGCTTTGAGATTCGACACTACCTCCGGCGGGAGTATGGCCTTGGCTTCGTGCTGAGAGAAATGGTCAAGCACGGGTCGAGTCTTCGTCTTCGCGAACGGGAACAGAGGCATGGGCGGAGTGTTAGGATCGATTACTGAGCGCCAGGAGTCGATCTCTTTCTTCATATTACCCATCTCGTACGATTCTCTCTGCCACTTAGCGAAGGCAGGATATTGGCTTTCGGGGCCGAGAGGCTGTAACGCCTTTCCAGAGTAGGCAGCCTCGAGGTCGACGAAGAGCACAGTGAAGCTGTATCCGTCCCAGGAGATGTGATGACCGCCCACAAGCAGATAGTGTGTGTTGTCATTGACAGTGAGAAGGTGGATTTTGACGGCTTCCCAGCTGTTAAGGTCCCATACGTGATCGTGCATCTCCCTCAAAGCTTCCTGGGCTGCTGCATCGGACTTGAGATGCCTGTGAACTAATTGGATAGGCGATTCGGGCAACACGCCTTGCATAGCCGTCCGTTGATCGCCTTCACCAGCCCAGAAAAATCGAGTCCTCAGCGCTTCGTGCCGCTGCACAACCGTTCGGACCGCTTTCTCCATCCGGGGAACAGAAATTTTGCCAGTGAGTTTGAACATGACAGTCATGTCGAAGCTTCTCTTGTCTGCTAGATAGTCATTCAAGAACCAAAATCGGGCTTGACCGTAAGACATCGGGCTGCTGATCTCCTTTAAAGCCGCCTCATTCAACTCCATGCCTGAGGGGAGTATCACAGTCTTTTCGTTTGGTGGACTGCTAAGCTGCAATTCTTCGACCTCAGTCATTGGCGTCCTAAGGGGGCTCGGCCTTAGAGAGGAAATATCCTTCGACGAGCTATCATCCTCGGAGGCAGAAACAGAACTCACTTGGATGGTAACAGGTGGACCTGGGGGAGCTGAGTTCGACGGTTGCGTGGTAAGTTTGGTCTCATTCTCGGGAAGCGCCTTTAAGTTTGCGACAGAAACGGGCACACGTTCAATAGCTTCAAGAAGGAGATCTGTAACAGAGCTCCCACCGAGGACTTTGAGTACGGGAATGTCAACCTCGAGCTCTTTTAGGAACCACGAGCGGACCTCGACAGCCATGAGGGAATCTACACCCTGTTCCACAAGAGACGCTTTGTCGCTCACTGAATCTTCTTGGGAGGTCATCATGGTACGCTTAAGTCGCATCAAGAAGGACTCTGTCAAGATATTAGCTTAGTAAATACTCGCTCTACAAATGTATCGAAGAGTTGAAACCCTGGGTGAGAATTACTTACCTTTGATGATGGCGGAAGCCTCAGCCTTCGATTTAGCCTCAGCTAGTTGAACACGAACAGGTACAGTCGACAATTTCCCGCCGTAGGTCTGGGTTCCGGGACGTTCCATGATAAAGTGATTGAATCTGATATCTTCACGGAACTGTGCCTTGACCTGTGTATCAGCATACAACGGCTGCAATCCACTCACGATCTCCTGGCCCTCAGGACAATTAGGCCGACCAACGAGGATGGCCTCGGCGAACAACTGGTGCAGGTCCTGTTCGGAGATGTTCCTATATCCGACCTTCTTGAAATAATCACCAGTCAACTCTTCGGATCGCTCGACATACCCGATACCCATCAAGGAGCTGATAGCAATAGCGGAGCCAGGAACGCCGCGCTTTTTGCGCTGAGCGGCGAGAGCAGTCATGAACATGTTGGCTGCGATATAATTGCTCTGGCCACTATTGCCGACAACACCAGTGATGGAGGAGAAGGCAATGAAGAAGTCCAGCGAAGTATTGAAGAAAAGCTCGTCCAAGAGGTGCATGCCGATAACTTTGGGTGCAAGAACTTTAGTGAGTGTTTCAAATGACATGCTATCGAAGAGAGAGTCTTCAAGGACCATGGCTCCGTTCGCAACACCGGCAACTGGGGGCATGGTCCTAGAGACTTCATCATAACACTTGTACAGAGACGCTCTTTTGGTAATGTCACTTTGCAAATAGTCAGCGGCTTACAAAATGTCTCTGAGGAGAAATGCTCACAGAGGGATGACCTTGATAGTAGCTCCCATCGCTTCCATCGATCGAAGAAACCCGGTGCAAACTTTCGGCCTTCGACTTGTCAGAACCACAAACCTTGCGCCATGTTCCACCATCCACTGGCACAGCGATTGTCCGACTTCTCCCGCTAACCCGACCATGAAGTAGGTCTTGTCAGCTCGAAAGATTAGCCCAGAATCGATTGCCTGTACCTTGACAGAAACATTTGAGTCGGAGCAGTCGGCAACTGTTAGGGGCATCTCAAGAACCGAAAATTTCGAGACATTTTGCAGTCCAATGACAGAAGGACACCTGACTTCTTTCGCGATTTCGCTAGCATCAGGCCAAGCCTTCTTAAATTTTTCGGTGACTTGGCTGGGTGAAAAACCAGGGCGGACTCCAGCTTTCGTGCCATAAAACCTTGTATAGCTATATGTGGTACATGACTGCGGGAGACATGTGGCAATTAGCTGACCGACCTTTGCGGAGCCCGGGGCCTGAGACAAGTCGATAAACACCGCAGGCGAAGCTGGCAACGCTTTTTTCACGAGACGCTGAGGTAGTTTTTCTTGGATATATCGCCAGCCACTGGCTAATTTGTCCTTGAGCGACGTTGTAATCACAACGCTGACTGAGTGTTGCAAGGACAGCCGAGATAAGGCAGAGGCAACCAATTCGTCCGGCTCATGGACAATGAGTGTACTTGCACTTGGGGTCAACTGGAAGATGTTCGAGGCGGTAATTTGAGCGGCGAGAGCTGCCAGCGCCTTGTCAGGATCTACGCCTGCGAGTGGCACGGTCCACTCAGCCAAAATCGTCACTTGAGACTCCGATGTATGCGACAATGCAAGCAGTTGCTCCCCAGTAACATCATCAGTTCCCGCGCAGATCCAAAGATCACCGACAGATGGAAAGTTGATCGTTTGCACCAAGAAGTGCGAGACATGGATAGTCTTTGTTTCACCGACCGCCGGTGGTAGGCTTGCGATGCGAAGAGGTGAGGGGCATTGAAGCTCATACGACGAGCCCTGGCCCGCAAACAGGATTGAAGTCTCTCGGAGGTTAACTTCTTGGGTGATGGTGCGGCGAGCGGAGTTGTATCGGTTGTTGGCTCGCTCGCACTCGTAGAGTCGGGGGACCATGCGTGTGCCAAGCTCGACGAATACCTCGGGCTCCATCGACCAGAGAAGTTCATTGCCGCGACCCTCTTTCTCCCACGTTTTCAGGGTTTCGAGACGCAGTAACTCTTCCGCAATAATGGTCGGAGTCTTCTCGTCAAGCTTGTCAAAGTCGAGGATCTGCAACGTAATGTTGGGGTACTCAAACTTCATGACTCGCCCGATACCGACAGTCATGAATGAGTGTGGCTCCTCGTCCCTGGCCCCCCGAGTTATCCAGAGAACCGTGCCCGCTTGACCCCAGAGCGTCTTCAGAGCGGTAAATTTTGCGGGAGTGATATTCTTGAACAGAGGTTCGTCGAGCTCCGTTAGTGACACAACAGTGCTGGTTGGTACAATCTTCTCGTCATCGATAGCCTCAAAGGAGCTGATCCGCACAATGTTGCAAAATCGTGGGGCAAGGGTGACTGTGAGCTGTTCTGCAATGCGATGAGCCGTCATGGTCTCGCCGCCCACGATGACAAGCTGTTCAGCATCCGTTGCCGCGAGAGCGCCTATGGACATTAATGGAGACCGAAGCAGACCGACCCGTTCGTCGACCGCCTGGGCGGCAAAAATGGAGGAAACGTAGAGTTTATGAAGAGGCGGAGTGCTCGTTTGAACTCCACCAAAGCCGCACTTCCGCAGCAAAGTATCCCACTGCGGTAAACTCATCCCTGGTCCATTGGGTCGCCCGTTCTCGGCACCAACCCACCATCCAGGCAAGGTTCCCATTGGCATGCCAACACGTAGAGTATCGTCACTGGTCAATTCCAATGTGATCAAGTAGCCACCAGGTTTAAGGAGCCGGCGGACGTTCGTCATCATCTCCTCCAATTTGCCCGTTGCATGCAAGACGTTGGAAGCGAGAACAAGATCATAGGACCCTTCGACGAAGCCTTGCAGCGAGGGTGGCTGTTCCATGTCGAAGGTCTTGAAGACCATGCGGCTGGCGAAGTCACTGAAACGATTCTGCGCGGCCTCGAAGAACCCGCTAGAGATATCGGTATAAGTATACGAGGAAAACGAAGGACCCAGAAGAGGGAGTATGTTTCTCGTGGATCCACCAGTTCCGGCACCTAAGTTTTCAGGATCAGCATTGCAGTGTAGTGCAGGGAAAGGATACAAAACATCATACCAATCTCGAGAATCTTCATACGAGGATAGCGGTGGGCAACCTGGGAGACCATGCGGGCAAGGTGACGATTCGCAATATCGAGCCCCATACCCCCATCGTAGAAATCAAACAAGCCATCCTCGGCCATATGTTCAAGGATACCGGCCCCTTTGCGTACGACTTCTGTGAGATTCTTGCCAACGGACTCTATGAGACGGACATCGGCTCGGTCTCGGTCACTAAGGGGTGTTGATTAGCTCATAACACGTTAGCTTGATATGTGTTACTTACTTTGCTAGGAGAGCATCAATTTGCTCCTGAGTATCAAGCTGGTACTCTGAAGGAATGAATGGATTTCTTCCGCTCTTGACAAGATCCACTTTTCGGCTTGCCCAATCAAGTAGGTGCTTGTAATGCGGCAAAGTGTTAGCCTTTTCCTCCGGAGTAAGGTCCTCTACCAGGCGGCGCAGGTAATAAAAAGCGACACGCTCGGCGTTAATGGCATTCTCGACTTCTTGCGCACTGAGCATATCGTCGCCAGCCGCAACCTCGCCATTGGGACTGTCTGCCTTGTACTCAAAGCTCGAGAAGAGGACAGTATCATCTTCGGCTCGTGCGGCGGTGAATGGCATTAGCTCTAGACTTTCAACTGTTATAAAAGTGTGGGCGTTATCTTCGGAGAAGATGCTGATATCAACATTGCATCTCACATTGGTGAAGTCCCTGACGATGGATTCCAGTGAATGAATTCCCTGCTTTCCTGCACCGTTAGAAGTAAAATAAGGGTTAATGACAATTGACCGGATTCCAGCTGGGATGTACATTCCCCACATCCGTCCATCTCCAGGACAACTGAAGGCCGCCAGAGCGGACTGAATTGCAGTATCTAGCATACCTGGGTGGATGAGGAGTTGATCTTCCCAGCCCAGACCAGCCTGATTCTCCATGACGGCCCTGGCGTAGCCGTTCTTACGTCTGATCGACAGCATTCCACGGAAAGGTGGAGAGTACTCATACATCAGCTCGCTTAATTGATCGTAGAAGCGGTCAACCTCAACCTCGTTCATATTGAAGTCTTCAGGCTCGGTGAAGGGAAGTGTATCGGGCTCTGGCTCTGCCAACGCCACGGTCACTGCGCCCTCGGCGTTGAGTACCAACAAGGCGCCAGGTTCGTGGGAAGGACCGGAATAGCAGGAAAACTTAGCTGTGATGTTTTCCTTGCTTGAATGGATCAGCCTAATGCTAAAAAGGGACTCCACGCTGGAATTATCATCATTGAAAGCCATAGCTCGACCAATAATGAGATTTTCGATTGTGACCAAGGCGATGCTTGACCGTCCAGCGAGGGCCTTCATTGCTTCAACTGCCATGGCTACGAAGCCTGCTGCTGGAAAAACGATCTGCCTCTGAATTTTATGGCCCTTCAGCCAGGAGATCTCTTTTGGACGCAAGATATTACGCCATTGGATCTCATGCGAAGTCTCTCGATCGACACAGCGTCTGCCCAAGATTGGATGCGGCGGACCACGGGCAATTGTATGCGCGCCAGACGTACGTGACATAGACCAGAATGACTTCGAGTGATCGAAAGGGTACTTCGGAAGGTCTGACACGAAATGGCGCCCAAGCTTGTCCCCTGAGACAGTCTTCTCGAAGCTCTCCAAGGAAACAGAACCTGCTCCAAGGATAGACCACACGAAACCGAGGGCTTTCGAAATTTCGGCGATGTCGTCTTTTCCTCTAGCTAGAAGTCCGGAATACGGAATCCTTTCTCCTTGAGCTTCTTCAAAGGTGTCGAGACATGGCCCCTTCAACGCAGGGTGAGGTCCAAACTCCAAGGCAAGGTCAAATGGCCCACTTTGGGTAATGGCAGCCTCTACGGCCGGCGCGAAGAAGACAGCGTTGGTCATATTACTGACCCAATACTGGGCGTCTAGGACGTCCTTTGACATGACTTGTCCATCGTGAACGCTTGAATGCCAAGTCGGCTTGTTGCCCGGAGTGTTCTGAGAAACTGCATCAATGGCTTCTATCGAGGTTAGATATGGTTTTGAGCAGGGCAACATGTGTCTAGAATGATAGGCCGTGTCAACCTTGAGCTGGCGAGCAAACTTGTCCTCGTCCTTAAAGATCTCGACGGCTTCAGCAATGGCATCTTCGTCACCGGAGAGCGTGATGCTCGACGAAGAATTGCGGGCAGCGACCTGGATCCTGCCATTGAAAGTGTCTAGCTCGCAGAATTCGGTCGCATCCTCGAATGACGTGCCAACAGCCATCATGGCACCCTTAACGCCATTTGGTGACTTGGCGAGCTTGGCGTAGAGGCCGCGGTAGTAGGAAATACGGATGGCACCGCTAGCTGATAGCAGTCCTGCAGAGTACGCCGCCGCAATCTCGCCTAGAATACAGTTGGTCCGTCAGCAAAGGAATGTAGGAGCTGAGGAATGGGTTACATACCAGATGAGTGACCGACCACAGCTTGGAATTTAATGCCTGCGAACTCGAGCATGTCCACAAGCAAAATCTGGACAGCAGTGCAGAGAGGCTGTGAGAAGGCTGCTTCCGCAATCCTTGAAGTCGCCGCGTCCGCGAATAGTTGCTCCCGAAGAGTCCAGAGAGGCCTATCGCCCTTCGGCAAAGAGGCCAGAGCTAAGTCTCCAGCTCGTCTAGCCGCTTCGACACGAAGGGCGATGCGTCAACCAGCTTAGCACCCATGCGCGGCCATTGGGCGCCCTGGCCGGTAAATACCGCCAGAATTCTGGGGCTCGAAACAGCGAAGTGGCGCGTGCTAAGCTCTGGAGCTTCGTCACGGGCGAGGAGGTCGTCTATTTTTGCTGAAGCCTCTTCTACAGTTGAAGCAGCCACTGCAACGCGGTGGCTAAGGGTGGAGCGCCTGGCCTGAAGAGTATATGCGAAGTCTCGTATAGACACTTGTGGGTTGGTCTTCAGGTAGTCGGAATAAGATGACAATAGAGAACGCAGAGACTTTTCGGATGCAGCAGATATGGTCAATGGGGTAAACAACGAGCCGACTGATGGCACAACCGACGGCGGCTCGTAAGCTTCGATGATTGCGTGAGCATTTGTACCACCAAATCCTAAGACGCCGGAGTTAGCGTTTTTTTCGAGACGAGCGATATAACATACTACGCACCGAAACTGTTGATACTCGCTCGTCGCGGCTGATCCGGAAGGAGTTGAGGCCAGGGCTTTGCGGAAATTGGGATTTCTAGGTTCTTATAGAAAGGAACAATTCTGGGATTGAGCTCCTGGAAATTCATGTTCGGCGGAATGATACCGTGTTGAACAGCGAGCGATGTGCCTATAAGACTCGCTAGTCCCGCAGTGCCTTCAGTATGCCCAATCACAGTCTTGATAGAGCCAACATAGAGTTTATCTGTAGCTCCTCTATCATAAAAGGCACGAAAGATAGCCTCAGCTTCTTGTGGATCGCCAGCCGGAGTTCCAGTGCCATGGGCATGAAAAAACTGCGGGCGATCTGCTTGCTTTTCAATGTCCAGACCAGCGCGAGCATATGTATCGCGGATCAGAACAGACTGTGCCGCGGCGCTGGGCATAGTCAAACCCGCTGTCTTTCCGTCCTGGTTCACTCCTGTGGCACGGATGATGCACTCGATGTGATCTCCGTCTTCAAGAGCGGCACTCAGGGGCTTTAAGACAACGGCGGCAACGCCTTCGCCGCGAGCGTACCCGTCAGCATCTTTATCCCACATTCTTGACCTGCCTGTGGGAGAAAGCATGTGCAAATTGCTTTCGGCGATATAGGTAGCTGCGGGATGGTCAGTTTATTCAAGATGTTCTCTCAAGCCCATGTCGTCCAAGACCAGATTAATAGCGAAGTGTACTAACCAGGGCTAAGGAGAAGATTGGTTCCCGCTGCAACTGCCACTCGAGACTCTCCACTACGCAGAGCTTGGACAGCCAAGTGAACAGCAACTAAGCTCGACGAACAAGCTGTATCCAGCGTGATAGATGGACCGTGCCAGTCGAAGAAATATGACACACGGTTCGATAGGATACTGCGAGCCAAGCCAGTAGCAGCATACTGCGGCAAACTCTCCCAATCCTTGTAAAATGCACCTCCCCAGTCGTCTCCCATGACACCGACAAAGATACCAGTCGAGGACCCGCGCAGAGTCTCAATTGCTTGGCCTGAAGCACAAAGAGAGTCATAGATTGTCTCCATCAGCATCCTCTGCTGGGGATCGATAGCCTCGCTCTCGGCCGGCTGAATAGAGAAGAAGCCATTGTCAAACTTAGCCGGATCTTCATCGAGGAAGTAAGATGTTTGAACGTCGGTCGTCCCATGGTGCTCCGGGTCGCTGTTGTAGAATGCTGTAGGGTCGAAGCGACGTTCAATCGGAACCTTCTGGACGAGATCTCGCGGCTGGCAAAGGAGCTCCCATAACTTAGAAGGGGTGTCTGAACCTCCGGGAAAGTGACAGGCGGTGCCAATAATAGCAATGGGTTCTGTGGAAGACATATTGTTGCAAACAATAGAAGAGTTCAAGCGCGTCAGGTGTTGAACGGTGAGGCTGCGTGTTCGGAACCGCTAGTATTGTATGAAGATATACTGGTACTTTTACGGACAGTAAATGCGGGAGACTTTGATGTGAATAAGCTCCCTTTGGATCTCCAGTTCTGAATGAGTTCCGATACGTCAGAAATGGGTGCGGCGAAACACTTTGTACCTGCATTACGTGATATGCTGACCCTTCGAGGCAGCCGAATAAGACCGAAATACTGCGAGATGACCAGGCGGTCAGGCCTGCCTGAGATCATTCCACAGAGCTCTAGAAGCACGATTCACGAGCAAGCGAAGCTGGAGCCACGTGGTGCTAGAGATGCAACAACGACGGAGCGCTATGGGGCAAACCCTGGCATTTTCCACGAGGAGCTCGTATCTTTGGGTCTTCTATTTCCGCTGTTAGTGCTTTAGATGTTGGTACTGGGAATACGGCCTCATTCTTGCTTCGAGGAGAGACGAAGCCATTGCACTTACAATGGCAGTTACAAGTGACGTTTATTTCTCATATGAGCCCACTCTATCAGGTGCAAGCACCGTAGAAAGCCATAGCCAGTGCGAGAATGCTCTGTAGCATCGCCTAAAATCTGAACGACTCCATCAGACTCAGAGACTATACATGTGCTGTAGCAGTCCCAGACCATTTGCAGGGGCAAGATGATAGCATTAAGTTGCTAATGTTGTGCGAACTATTCATGGGACATAGATAACTTCGCGTTTTCCGAGTCCGACACTATTCTTACCAAGATATCCCTTCGCTCATCGTATCGAAGCCCAATCCAGGAAAATCGTAATTTGATGTAAAATCTAGGAATGCTAGGTCACGTCAGCTAGTCAGTTTAATCGAAGAATCAGAGTAATAATCGAGCTGGTACTGGATGGGAATGCTAACTCACTTGGGAAGTATGGGACATTTGAAGCGGAGTTGGAACTTGGTATCATGTGTGCCGATTCAAAAGAACCTAACCCATAGCCGGAATCACCGAGAATATACTGAAGAGCGGCGGCTGCCTTCTGTGCTTCTGTAGAGTCAGCACTTAACCGGACCCAAATTATCTGGGAGGTCCTTAGGAGCCGTCTAATCTTTTCCACGTGGATAGCTTCGGCGTCTCTTAAGCTGTCACGCTGCCCTCCACGGTCTTCATTCCCCGCGGCAAACGATTTGAGATAAAAGCATAGAACACTGGTGGCAAGGAGGAACTCGTGTGTGAACGCTGTAGACACCCTCCAGCGAATTTGGTACAAGCGGCCGTCCGGCTGAGTCTCTTCGTCAACAAGGTGCTGGAATTCTAAGATGTTCATGGAAGCTGTGAGACATGCCGTTTTCGAGTAGTTGTACTGCTGTTGTTGGGACGATACAATGAATTTCTTATGCAAGACGATCTTCAGCCGTTGGATGCACATCTCTAGCCAGATCCTCTGAACAATTTCTAGCGATGGGATAGTGAGACATGATGCAAGGCCCTCCCACTTCATGTTTGTTGGCAGGGCGTCTCGGGCCTCATTGATCTGTTCGTCAAGCTCTAAGACAGTGGTGTATGAGTATGGTTGCAGCTCAGTGGCCAAGTCGGCAATCTTGGACCCCACGGACACTATTTTGAGCTTTGCCAAAGTGTAAAGGGTAGGGGTGACCTCGTTCTCTGGCCGAGAAGCCGGCAACTCTATCGAGTTCTCGTCGAAATCCGAATCAGTCAGGTTCCGTGGCGCAGCGGTATTCGTCTGGCTCTCTCTAATTAGCCTGGGCATTCCCATCTGCGTCGAGATGCTAAAGTCTAGTTGGATAATCATTGCCCATACACGTCTCCGCATCTCCCCAGCAAATGGGGAGATGTTGGGGAAGTGCGTAGCATCTCGATGGTATCCCATGTGTGTCGCAATTTGGACTATATTGCCCACAAGGACCCAAATACCAATCTCGACCTCTCTAAGTGGGAAGACCTCGATCATGAAATAAAGAATCAAAGTCTCCAATACGTAGGGCCCACCGTTAGTGTATTGGCCCAAATTAAGGCATTGAATAACCTTCTCGCGGTACATATCCACGGTCATCTTATTCTGCGAGGAAATTGGTGACGGTGTATCATGTCCACTAGTAGGCTGCACGTTGGTACGGGAGATTAGTGACCGTTGGAGCTGTGTGGAGAGGCATATCATCGCAAATAGGACGCCAACCCACATGATCGGCGCTGTCTTGGGGGACTTCCAAAATCCCTCATACTGTTGAATCTACGTTAGCCTCGCATTGTAGAATAGAGCCTCATCAATGATTGGGCAGCAATGGAAAGAAATGAGAAAAGAAGGGGTTCTGGAAGGGTCGGACGGTACCTCTCGGAGGAATTTGCCCCTGTGCACAATGCCTAGTCTCCGGTCAGATGAAGGAGAATAACGGATTTTATCGGAGCATCGAGAAAGTTCGGTGCTTACCTGTGGCCATATCCAGATCGTTGAAGTAACGCGAGACCAACTTATCAACAACGGCTCGAGGAGGCATGGACTCAACAATCGAGGCCGGAGTGACATGTAGCGGGCAAGCATAGAGCAGCCGGGGACTAGGAAATTGGGTTTGTAGTTGCCTGGGGTAAGAGTTATGCATATAGGGTTCGGCATCCTGCTCGAAGTAATCCCTCAATTCGGCGATGCTGTCGAGCACGGCCGCCCAGTGTGCATTGCTAACATATCGAGAACTTGACTCTCGAATCCTAATACTACCATAGTCCGATGGAGACGGGGACACTTCACTGCGGTTGTCAGAACCGGTCGCCAGAGGTCGTTCCACATTGGCTCTGGATTGTGTGAGGCCATCAGGCAGAAGTCCTTTGTCTGGTGTGACTGGGGAACTTGCATTATTCTGCTGCATGAGATCTAAGACCAGGTTCTCAAGTTGATTGACGCGATCCTGCACGCGGGAGCTTCGAGAAGTCCTGCTCGATGGAGTCTCGACGGTGGGAGAGTAAGTGCAGGATGAGCTCAGTCCCCTGCTCGAGCAGTTGCTACAGGGATGTTGTCGGTTGCATCGTACCCTGCCGACCTTGATTAGCTCGTAAATAAGCCTACAATACGTTTTGCAGGGGAAGCTGCGGAGTTCGGATGATCGGTTATAGCCGCCGAACGGGGGAGCGCCTGAATTCACTCACTTACGCCTCCGACATGCATTGCAGCTGAGCTGAGGCTTGTCGCGACGCCGTGCAAGAGGTAGGCGCGATGGCTTTATTGGAGAGTTGGTCGTCCTCGACTCTTGAGTTGAGGTGCTCGACGTGATGCCGGCATCGGACATGGCGACGTTGTTCATGATGACGATGACAGGAACAATGAATGTGAAGATTGACAGCTCTGAGAATCAGTTTTACGATTCTCTTTGCTTAGTGAGGAGGCACCCCTAAAAGCTGATTCGGGGGATCGTTGCCTGATATCCGGACGGTGGTGTTCGGGGGGTCGGACGCTCGGGGGTTCGGACGTTCGGAGGGTCGCAGGATGACATGGATAAAGGAAAAGGAGAGCCAAGACACTATCCTAGCGTGAGCGGGTAAAGCCGTTTTCTCGACCGTTGGATACGAGCACTGGGTGACTGCACCGTGGTAGGCAGGAGTCTGTGCACCACAGAACCCCATACTACCGTCCCAAATTGGTATTTTTTGGCAATACATTTGAAGTTTCTTTATTTCTAAGGACCAAATTTGATCAGGTTCTACTCTATATTTAGCAATCAAAGAAAATGCCAATTATTTCTTGTGTAATGCTAAACTTGAGGTGATGGTAGGGGGTTTCGGTGGTCACAGACTTCTGCCCCCTATGGTGACTCTGAAAAATCCAGCATTGCCCCTTCAACTGTAAGTCAGCTCCTAGGTGAGGCAGGACACTGTAGTACAGCCCGGTGCTTGATTGAGCGAGTAACAGGCAGCTTCACGTACATCAGCGCTCAACCTTCGCGATATTCATTATCCGGATATGGAGAGTCATCAACCACGTCCGACGTCTTCATTATTACGGAGGTATCCACGGCAAGATGTCGTCTCGGCCTCGGACGGTGTCTTCGGAACAGAGTCCTTTATGAGCGCTTGTCCACAGACGGCCTTACCACAGCCGCATCGCCGCGCGTGGAAACCACATAGGCATATAATTGCAAACGTCTTCGTTCCTCCTCTGACCAGCGTTCACTACATGTTGGAAGAGATCGTGTAACCGAATCATTTCACCGTTTACTCAGCCGTCTATAATACTATGAAGGTTGCCCCTTTCAACGCAAACTAAATCCACCTTCTCACGATCCGATTTCCTTTCCACCCGCACTACACAGCTACACAGTCTCGTCAACATCGAATTCTGCAGCTCCTCCAGCGCCTACCAGCTGTCGCGTTTGAACTCTCGTTTCTGCCACGGTCGTGGTCGCCTTTCCCATGTCGTTATCAAGCGAGCCCCGGCAAGGCCTGGTCTCCACTGACAGCGCCTTGTACGAGTTGGAGTCTGGAGAAAACAGCGAAATGAAAGGCCGGGAGGAAGAGAATACTCAACCAACAGCGGGATACGAGAATCGATATCTTGTCGACTGGGACGGTCCCGCTGATCTGGCAAATCCCCGAAACTGGAAGGCGGGAGCCAAATGGACACATGTACTACTCATCAGCGGCTTCACTCTTTATTCGTAAGCCTCCCCTGATAATACTAGTAGAGATCGCTAAAAGGAGTGCAAAGCAACTTGGCGGCGGTAATGTTCGCTCCCGGAGCCGAAGCCCTCAGCACCGAGTTTGGCATCACCAACACGGTCGTTGCTACCCTAACTGTGTCTATTTACTTGATCGGCTTTGCCCTCGGCCCCCTCTTCATCAGTCCAATGTCGGAAGTCTACGGGCGATTGATCGTCTACCACCTCGGTAATGCCGTGTACATCGGCTTCACCATTGGCTGCGCGCTGAGCACCAACACTGCCATGTTTCTGGTGTTCCGGCTTCTCTGTGGTTTGGCTGCTGCGTCCCCAATGGCTATTGGAGGTGGGAGCATCGCCGACCTCTACCCGTCTGAGGAGCGCGGAAAGGCAATGGCATTATTTGGTCTTGGTCCACTTCTTGGTCCCGTTTGTGCCTCTTGCGTATTCCACTGTCTAACATCGTCCACTAAGATCTATGCAGGTTATCGGTCCAGTCATGGGAGGATTTATAACGCAGAACATTGGTTGGCGTTGGACTTTCTGGCTCATTCTGATCCTGGCAAGCGCCAAATATTCTGCCCATGTTGTAATTCAGCTAACTATTCCCTTAGACAAGCGTAATCTCTTTAGTTGCCCTCGTCATGATGCGTGAGACCTACGAGCCGGTTCTTCTTGAGCGAAAGGCCACGAGACTACGCAAGGACACCCGAGACACCAAACTCCGTGCTCGAACGTACAACAAAAACATTACTCCCCAGCAACTTCTCCTCCGCGCTACAGTACGCCCTACCAAGATTCTCTTCTTCTCACCCGTTGTTCTTTTGCTCTCTCTCTACAGTGCCTTCATCTTTGGACTCATCTACCTCCTATTCACCACCTTCCCGGCCGTATTTGAGGAAACATACGGCTTCAGTCTCGGTATAGCCGGCCTTGCGTACCTCGGCCTCGGGCTGGGCATGTTTATCGCGATAGGCATCTTCGGTGTGCTAAGCGACAAAATCCTCCACCAACCACGTGGCGGAACCGTTGAACGACCGGAACTTCGCCTAATCCTGATGATGTGGGCTGCTCCCGTTATGCCTATTGGCTTCTTCTGGTACGGATGGAGCGCCGATCAGCACACGCACTGGATAGTACCAATTCTAGGAACCTTCTTTATTGGTTTCAGCATGTTCCTAGTAATGATGCCCGTGCAGATCTACCTTGTGGATGCTTTTGGAACCGAGGCAGCTGCTTCCGCTTTGGCTGCGAATACAGTCTTGCGGAACATTGCGGGGGCATTCTTGCCGCTGGCGGGGCCTAAACTGTATGCCAATTTGGGACTTGGCTGGGGAAATAGTTTGTTAGCTTTCATTGGAGTTGTTTTTACGCCGATTCCGGTCTTGTTTTACAAGTATGGCGAGCGGTTGAGGACGCGCTATGTTGTGGATTACTAAACACCTGCACGTTCTTGTGCCGTCAGCCAGATATTGGAAGGCGGTGAAATCGGGCTAATCAGCACGGCCACGATCGAGGCATGATTGCGGTCGACTTTCGTTTGTATGTGCGGCTGCAAGGCATGTTCCAGGGTCCAGCAGTTGTCCTACTCCACAGAGGATGGCTATTCCATGCATTACAGGGCATGTCGGGGATGGCAATAGTCAAGCTCTCAGCGGCCACGTAAAAGCTTGACTGCGGGTTCTCACCATCAGCATAGGTTAGGCTTAGACGTACAACAGCGAGAAGACGTCACAATACCCCCACAAGAGATATTCTCACAGATTTTGTTTTCTTTCTATCATACAAGGATCATACGATGAGTCTATAAGCCCATTTTCTCGCGTACCAAGTCCTTGATGTCAGCCACCTGCTTCTTCAGCGCTACTCGCGCCTCTTGAATTCCACTCGCACTCGTCAATGCCTCCCAGATCGCAATCGTCCCCGCGAAATCCTTCTCCCCGAAAACTTCACCGCGCATATTCGTCTCCAGGGTACGATTCCCCGAGCTCTGCAACTCGCCTGTGATCCGGATCTTTGACGGCAACCCCAACGCCCCCTCCGCCTGCTCAAACAAATCTAGTAGCAAGATTATAGTAGTGTGCACACGATTACAGCACGAATTTACGGGCAGCAACTCGCCGAGACGTACTGTTGGCCTTAGGTCGAAGTTGGAATTTGAGGCATTAGCCTGAAAACTAGGCTGCAGGTTCAAGTGATCCCGGAAGTGAACCAGAACCATGGAATGAATTCTAATAAGAGTCATGAAGCAGCTCAAAAGGATGAGCGTGACGGATGTGTCGAAGGGCGCATAAGGCGGTGATGTCGATTCCGATGATCCCGAAACTGCGGACCCCTCTCCGAGCTGTGAGAAGTCGATGCCAGCGACGTATTCTGCTGGCCAGATTGTTTTTTGCGGATTGAGGCCTCCAAATGTAGAGGCTAAGGCCTGAAAGTTAGGTCTAGTTTTCCGAAGTGCGGTACCCAGGCTGATGAACTGTTGGGATAGGTGGAGGATGTTGCCAATCGGATAGTCATCCAGAGTACGACAGGTTCCATCATGCTGCCATCTCCTATTACTTAATGCTTCTAGACTCTCGTGCAAGTGAGATGCGAGGCTCAACAGCTCTTTCGTCGCTACACCTCGTTCTGGGAGCATCATGTATTCCTCGAAGATCGTTAAACCACTCGGGCTTTTACTCTCCTCGCTTATTGATGAGAGTGGAGGCGTGAATCCATAGCACGATACGTCATTCTCCTCTGTACCCTGAATGCCAAGACTATCGTCGTTGAATAACCAAAGACCATTCACGGTGGCATCATCTTTCGAGCTCTGCGTCTCCAGAATCCCACCAAATACGAGCTTGTCTTCTGCAAGATCGTGGCACACACTATCAGACTCTGAGACGTCAGTACCAAGTGGTAGAGTCCCTTCCGGAGTCTTAATATCTGGACGTGCAGGGCTCGAATTTGGAGCAGGCTGTATGCCAGAAGATTCTCCATCCATCGGAATGGACTCCTCTTTTGAGGCGGGTATCGTAGTGGTCCTCTTCTTCTTCGATTGATTTCGACGACTAAAAACACAAGGTACCTTCGCTCGGGTACATCGCTGACAGCACATGGTGTTGCTGGAGGTCTCGGGGATACGACATTTGAGCTTCTGGAAGCGGCACCTGTCGCAGGATGTTCGTATGGAGAGGAACACGTCGGATGGTGGGCTCGAAGGCATGTTTAGCAACATACGTATATATTTGCACCATACATATGAATGGGTGCTGTGCAAGGTTCTTCGGGACTAACAGCAGCTGGCGGACGGATGGCAGGTGCGGACAGAGGAGTATTTGGAAGGGAGGACGACAGCATGGCCTACGCAGAGGACCGCAGTATAACTGCGTGAGATCTGTACCGCGCTGCATGCAGCAGAATATTGCAGTTCAGCTGGCCTGCAAAAAAAACAGAAACGGCTAATGTACAAAACGTACAGAGCAGATCGGCCTCGGAAAATCTAAGGAGACAAAGTCCCCTCCGCACTGTCTCACGGCATTGTAGAGCGCTTCATACTGGAACTGAGTTCGTGCTACGGAGCACTCCCATTGAGCATGCTGTACGCAGAGCAAGTTTCGAGCCGCACGGAGGCCTTCAATTGCGAGATCATTGAGAGGGAGAAAGATGAGGCTCAATTCTATCCAAGCAAGGGCGGGAGTTTGTAAGGAGCGCACCTTCTAGCCGTTTCAGCTAGTTCCAGTGCAAATTCAAATCTTTGAATTTATTGCGTTAGCTAAATAGACTATTTAATAAAGTAGTTGGTAGAGTATTTGATAGGGTATTTAGCAAAGCATCTAGCAAAGCATCTAGCAAAGCACCTAGCAAAGCACCTAGCAAAGCATCTAGCAAAGCATCTAGCAAAGCACCTAATGGAGCACCTAGTAGAGCATCTAGTAGAGCTCGATTCGCTGCTCGATTTGCTGCTCGATTTGCTGCTTGATTCGCTGCTCGATTCGCTGCTCGATTCGCTGCTTCATTCGCTGCTTGATTCGCTGCTCCATTCGCTGCTTCATTCGCTGCTTGATTCGCTGCTCCATTCGCTGCTTGATTCGCTGCTTGATTCGCTGCTTGATTCGCTGCTTGATTCGCTGCTTGATTCGCTGCTTGATTCGCTGCTTTATTCGCTGCTTGATTCGCTGCTTGATTCGCTGCTTGATTTGTTGCTCTATTTGCTGCTCGATTCGCTGCTCCATTTGCTGCTTGATTTGCTGCTCCATTCGCTGCTCGATTCGCTGCTCCATTCGCTGCTTCATTCGCTGCTTGATTCGCTGCTCCATTCGCTGCTTGATTCGCTGCTTGATTCGCTGCTTGATTCGCTGCTTGATTCGCTGCTTGATTCGCTGCTTGATTCGCTGCTTGATTCGCTGCTTGATTCGCTGCTTGATTCGCTGCTTGATTCGCTGCTTCATTCGCTGCTTGATTTGTTGCTCCATTTGCTACTCGATTCGCTGCTCCATTTGCTGCTTGATTTGCTGCTCTATTCGCTGCTTGATTTGTTGCTCCATTTGCTGCTCTATTCGTTGCTTGATTTGTTGCTCCATTTGCTGCTCCATTCGCTGCTTGATTCGCTGCTCCATTCGCTGCTTGATTTGCTGCTTGATTCGCTGCTCTATTCGCTGCTTGATTTGCTGCTTGATTCGCTGCTCCATTCGCTGCTTGATTTGTTGCTCCATTTGCTGCTCCATTCGCTGCTCCATTTGTTGCTCCATTTGCTGCTTGATTCGCTGCTTGATTTGTTGCTCCATTTGCTGCTTGATTCGCTGCTTGATTCGTTGCTTGATTCGCTGCTTGATTTGCTGTTTTATTCGTTGCTTGATTCGCTGCTTGATTCGCTGCTTGATTTGCTGCTTGATTCGCTGCTCTATTCGCTGCTTGATTTGCTACTTGATTCGCTGCTCTATTCGCTGCTTGATTTGTTGCTTTATTTGCTGCTTTATTCGTTGCTTGATTCGCTGCTCGTTTTGTTGCTCGCTTTGTTTTGATAGGGTATTCGATAGGATATTCGATAGAGTATTCGATAGAGTATTCGATAGGGTATTCGATAGAGTATTTGATAGGATATTCAATAGAGTATCTAATAGAATAATTAGCAAAATATTTAGTAGAGTAGCGAATAAAGTAGCGAGCGAAGCAATGAATCTAGTAGCGAATTTAGTAGCGAATTCAATAACGAATTTAATAGCGAATCTAGTAGTGAATCTAGCAATGAATCTAGCAACAAATCTAGTAGCGAATCCAATAGTGAATTCAATAGCGAATCTAGTAGCGAATTCAACAACGAATTTTATAGCGAATCCAACAACGAATCTAGCAACAAATTTAGCAACAAATTGAGTAGCAAATTGAGTAGCAAATTAAATAGCAAATTGAGTAGTGAGACGAATAAATCTAAATCTATCATATTATATATATAGCGGTCGCAATATAAGACTTCAACGCAAAATAAATTCTCAACGAATCACTTAATCTGAATAAAAATTTTTGAGCACAATAAAAAAAAGAGTTATCTAAAAAATTATCAAATAGATTTTCGAATTAGACTCTCAAACAAAAGTTATTGTCGAACAAAGTTTTTTGCCATACAAATTCTTGGTATTCGTAGAATCCACGCTAGCCAACTCTTTCGCCGAAAGACAAATTTTATTAATAGTATTGAGTTCCAGTGCAAATTCAAATCTTTGAATTTATTGCGTTAGCTAAATAGACTGTTTATCTAGTAATATATTTAACAACGTAATTAGCAAAGCACCTAGCAGAGTATTTGACAAAGCATCTAGCAAAGTATCTAGTAGAGTATCTAGCAAAACATCTAGTAAAGCACCTAGCAAAGCATCTAGCAAAGCATCTAGCAAAGCAATTAGCAAAGCATCTAGCAGAGCACCTAGCAGAGCACCTAGCAGAGCACCCAGCAAAGCACCTAATAGAGCTCTACTCGCTGCTTATTCGCTGCTCCATTCGCTGCTCCATTCGCTGCTCCATTCGCTGCTCCATTCGCTGCTCCATTCGCTGCTCCATTCGCTGCTCCATTCGCTGCTCCATTCGCTGCTCCATTCGCTGCTCCATTCGCTGCTCCATTCGCTGCTTCATTCGCTGTTTCATTCGCTGCTTGATTCGCTGCTTCATTCGCTGCTTCATTCGCTGCTTCA